>OY987317.1:37494690-37758452 GCA_963920655.1 Geranium rotundifolium
TTTTAACTTGATAGTCACTTATTTTGTTTTTCATCTAGGTACGCCTAACCATTAAAGAATTAAGAAAAAAGTTATATGTATTTATATGAAAAAAATATATATAAAATTTTCAGGTGGCTTGCCAAGCTAATAAAAAGATAAGGTGTATTTTTACATGTAGTTATGCGTAGATGTAAGTATAAAAGAAACTTAGTTTTCATTTTTATGTTTAAACTTTTATTTGAAGAGTATTTTTACGTTTAAATTTGCAATAACAGTAGCACACGTACACTCTTTAACATTATTGTCTAAAATTTAATCAAAATATTTTTAATCCTACATGTAATTTTCAGTTCAAAGGGTATTTTTCGTTTTTTCATTCCGTCTTCACGACGTGTCGTCGTCGATAGAAAAAGACAGTTTCGATATAAGTTTTTGCAGTAAACGTAGCGTTCGGGTCATTGGTCGTTTGGTTCGAGGGAAAGAGGGAGGAAACGAGGGGTTGGCCCGATCCATTGTCTTTCCTTGAAATGAAACCAAACAAATTGTTTGAGTAAAGCCAAAAACATTATAAGATGACAAATAATAGTTTCTGTTTGGGACATTTGGATCATAGGAGGCTTCGTTGCTCTTTCCTCTGATCCTTTCCTTCAACGCCAAGTCTATCTCTCATGATCGTCACAACTTGTCGTCATCATCATCGGATTCTTCAAAATCATTAACAGTCATGTCCTTATCATCACGACGTCAAGTCAGTTGAGATCGGGTAAAGATAAGAGATACGATCTTGATCTTGGAAGATAAATACAATTTACGTGCATAGGTCATGTGAATCGGGTTTTTAATTTCTTGCATTTAGCTTTTCTTGGATCCGAACGTAGTTAAGAGATCTTCTTTGCAAGTGTCGTAAAAAAATTTCCGACTTGTCCCATTAATCTTTTGATTTGTTGTGTTTCTAATTAATCATTTATAACTTCTAATTATTAATAATTTAATTTGATTTATTTATCGACTAATCTCCTACTATATATATACTTGTTTGAGGTTGTGTTTGTGTTCTTTCGGCAATTTTCAGACATATATGTTAACGATTGTTAAGGTTGTCTTAATTATGTTCTCTTAACAATTTTCAGACATCATGTGAACTTGTGTTTAGGTTGTCTTAATTATGATCTTTACACAATTCTCAGGCATCAATTTCTTTATTTAAGGTTGTCCTAAAATCAGTATTACAAAATCTCGATTAATTAATACCTGAGATGTCTGAGATGTTAGTGTCTAGCGGTTTTTAGAACACTGTTTAACGTAAATTCTTTTCCTGACGATCGATTTTCAGGAAAGGAGCAACGCCAAGGCCGCTATGGAACGCGGCGTCCCAGATCCTGATGGCCGTAGGGTTCGTCCTGATGGCGCTGGCCGTGCCGGGGTCCCTCTACATCGGCTCGATCGTTGTCGGGCTATGCTATGGGGTCCGGCTGGCCGTGACCGTCCCGGTGGCCTCGGAGCTGTTCGGGCTCAAGTACTACGGACTCATCTACAACATCCTCATCCTCAACCTCCCCCTCGGGTCGTTCCTCTTCTCGGGCCTGCTCGCCGGACTCCTGTACGACGCGCAGGCCACGGCCACGGCCGGGGGCGGTAACACGTGCGTGGGAGCGCACTGCTACCGCCTCGTGTACGCGATCATGGCGATCGCGTGCGTGGCAGGGTTCGGATTGGATGTTATTTTGTCGATCCGGACAAAGGGGATTTACGCGAAAATTCATTCGGGCAAGAAATCAAAGAAGATTGTGAGTTGATGTTTGGGAATCGAAGTAGGTTTTTGGTATTTGTATTCTTTTGATTTGATGGTGTGTTTTGGGGAAATTAAGGTTTAGTGTGTTTATTGGACTCTCTTGTCATTGATAATGTATTAGTAAATGTTTGTTTTGCTCAAAATTGGACGAATATATGGTATCCTCAATCTGATTGAAGTTGGGACGAAGATTACAACTTAATTTACGTTGTTGGTAAAATTAAAATATTTGAATTTGTCGTGAATCTGCTATCTTCAATCCAATTATAATAGATCTAGCTCACAAAATCGGCTCCAAAAAAAATGTACATGTCACCCATTTTGTGAAACCTTACATTCCAATCTCATTTAGATGTTGAGACAGATTGTTTGATGCTGGTCCAACCATCTTCTCTATTTGGCTCATCATGTTCAAGTTCAATTTGTTAAGCGATCAATCGGCGAATGAGCTGGCTCGTTTCTTATAGCTAAGGTTGCTCTTTCGGGTGCTGATTGGGTTATTGAAATGGGGCACGTCCCTCTTGACTCTGCTCGTTTAGCATCGTCAGATGCTCCGTAATGAATCGTTTTTCTTTAAAATTTTTTATAAATATATGATTAAATATATCTGATAAACTTTTTGTTTATAGTATCGAGTATCGACAGGCCAACGTCGGCCTTGTTGGATGTGTCTTCAATTAAATTACTACCCAACGAGATTAGTCGCGTTCAAGACAAATTGTTCGATATAACTAGAGTTTACGATATGGTGTACATACATGTTATCAGTCTAAACAACTCTAATTACACTATAATGTGCTGAAGTTGGAGACATAATTAAGACAATATTCAAAAACACACTTTGTGTTTGGTCCCTACAATCTCACCACAAGTAACACTATTTTACATGCAAAAAGCTGAACATCCACAACTTGCAGCACCAGCAAAGTGAAAGCAAACCAACAATCCCTAATCATGTATTCACATTACTCACACTCTTCACAAAACCCAAAATTAATCAAAACACAAACTCAAAGATCAGCAAAAGTGAGAACCCAAAATCTGGAAAAGTTAAAGCAAACACCAACACAAACACATTTCTTTATGTTATGCTACAATGGAGAATCTTAGGGGGTCAGTGGGTGGTGGGTGGCTGGTTTTAATTTTTTTTTCTGTCACTTTCCCAGGAAAGGCAAGGAAAACCCAGTACAGAGAAATTAAAGACATGAGCCATTTGAGGCTACAAGAAATTTAATAAAAATGGGAAGATGAGAGCAGTAATGAGACCAAATGATGAGAGTGTTGTTGTTGAGGACTCTCCCATGGCCAAACCAGCCAGCCATGACCCATCTCCCACAATGGCTTGTGCTTCTCCTGAACCACCTGAACCACCTGAACCAGACCCTTCTGAGCCATAGTAACCGGTTGAGCCTAACCCAGAACCAGAAACAGAATCAGACACTGAACCAGTGGTGGTGGTGGTTGTGGACCCTTGGCCTTGTGGCTGTGTTGTTGCTGATGTTGTAGTTGATGTTTCAAGTGCTGGTGTTGATGTGGATTTTTGACTGGGAACACAATAAATGTTAGATCTTGCAGTAGTAATTTAATTGTCATTGATGAATGGATCAGAAATTTATGAAATTGAAAGTGACCTAATAATCAGAATAGGAAACCCATTTCTTCAGACTAATTTTCTTGGGAAAAAAGTGAGTATTTGGCAATTTTCATTTGGGAACAGACAGCAATAAATAGACTTAAATCAGATTTCCCACTCACTCTGTAATTTTCGATTAATCTCGATTAATCCCAATTAGTCCTCTAAGGCATTCCCGCCCGACTAGCACCTAGCGTTTTTAGGACACTGCTACTACAGATCATATATTTAATTTCTCATTGAAGAATGAATTGGAAATTTATAATATTGAAGGTAACCCAACAATAACAATTTAAAACCCATGTCATTAGATTGATTTTCTAGGGAAAATAGTGTATGCCTAGGAATTTCTATCTGGGAACATACCAACAAACATATAGAATTAACTAGATTTTACTACTACATATTCAATTCCCACTGATGAAATAATCAGATATCTACCACTTTTAAGTAACCCAATAATCAGAGTTGAAAACCCATCTCATTACATTAATTTTCCTGCCAAATTTTGTTTTTTGAAACTTTGGAGTTTCAGTTTGGCCACAAACCAACCAATTATTAATAGAGTTAATCAGATTTTACTAGTGCAGAATCAGAAATTTAACAATTCTTTAAGTAACCCAACCCAACCCAACAAAATCAGAATTAAGAACAAATGTCATCAGATCAATTTTCTTGAAATAAAAAAGTGAATCTTTGGCAATTCCTATTTGGCCACAAACCAACTAATAAAGAGAATGAATTAGATTTTTTAAGAGATTTATTAAGGAATAATCTTTTGCTGTGTAGTGTTATGATATAGTAAAGCTATGAATTAAAACCAGAGCTTTTTACCTTGGTGAAGAAGGGCAAAACGTCACCGTATAGTCGGCGCCGGAGCAAGTGAACGTGCTCGTCGCGTCGTCGTAGGCGTAGCTGTAGGCCCTCGGGCACTGCGACTTGAACATCTCCGAGTACACCGACGGCCGGCACGCGCCGGGAGTCCCGTACGCGCCGCTGCAGCAGTACTCCGGCGTTCCGAACGCGCCGCACGCGCTTCTGCACGCGCCTCCGCCTCCGGCCCTCAGCTCCGCCGGGCATTGGAGGCTCAGGTCGGCTGCGCAGCCCGTGGAGGCGCACGCGCCGCCGGAGGATTCGCCGCCGGCGGCGTCGACGAGGAGGGGGAGGTTGAAGCCGTCGACGAGGCTGACGTCGTAGAAGTCGAGGCCGCCGCCGGAGCCGAGGGTGAACTCGGCGAGGGTCGCCGGGGGGTTGGCGCCGGCGCCGTTGCACTCGGCGGCGCCGGAGCCGCAGTCGCCGGTGAGGCACGTTCCGGCGCCGGAGGGGGAGAAGTCGCAGCCGGTTCGGGCCCAGAAGCGGCCGGACCAGCCGGTTGGGGCCTGGAGGGACCGGGAAGAGCCGGTTGGGAGCTCGAAGCCGGTGGTGGCGAGGCTTGGAGTTCCGGCGCCGGCGAGAATTCCGGGCCACACCGTGTGGTCGCATCTGTTGACGAAAGTGAAGGTCGCACCAGAAACATCTGAAACAGAGAGAAATCGTTAAAAATCGAAACTTTGTGATCACCCAGAAGAGAAAATGCAAGACCCAAGTGAGAAAATTAAGTAAAAATCGAAACTTTAAGTACACAGAAGAGAAAATGCAAGACCCAAGTGAGAAATTGAGAAAAAACCGAACTTTTATTAGTACCCAGAAGAGAAAGATGAAGAACCCAAGCGAGAAAGTGAGAGAGAAATCGAAACTTGATTAGTTCCCAGAAGGGAAAATGTAGAAATCAAGTGAGAAAACGAAAGAAAATAGAAAATTTGTGCTCGCCCAGGAAAGAAAAAACCCAAAACACCAGTGAGAAAATGAAAGAAAATCGAATTTTTATTAGCACCCAGAAGAGAACAATGAAGAACCCAAGTGAGAAAATGAAAGAAAAATCGAAATTTTATTAGTACACATAAGAGAAAATGAAGAACCCAAGTAAGAAAGTGAAAGAAAAATTGAAATTTTATTAGTACACAGAAGAGAAGAACCAAAATGAGAAATTGAAAGAAAATCGAACTTTTATTAGTACCCAGAAGAGAAAATGCAGAACCCAGGTGAGAATAGATGAGAAAATTCATGAGTACCCAGATCAAAAAAATGCAGAACCCAGGTAGGAAAATGAGGAAAACTGAAAAATTTTGAGTACCCAAATCAAAAAATGCAGAACCCAAGTGAGAAAATGAGGAAAAGCTAGATCTTTAATGTACCTCTGCAAATCAGGAGGAGGTGGAGGAGTGTGGTGAAGATGAGAGTGGAGGAGGAGCAAGAGCTGAGAGCCATGTTGGCTGATCTGTGGTGTTCTTGAGAGTGTGTGTCTTTGTGAAGGGAATGGGTGTGATCTGAAGGAAATGACAGTGGAGAGTGAGTGAGTGAGTGATGAGAGTGAGAATGGTTAGATCATTGGGGTGTGGGTTGCAATAATCATAAAATGACAACAGTTTTTGTCAGTCAAGAACAAGGGAAGAGAGAGAGAGAATATATTATATAGTTTTGTCCATTCTCATTCATGTTTCTCTCCCTCTTGCTTGGATAATTGATAGTTTCTTGTTAATTTTGTTTTCTAGCATTTGTTCATATCCTAGTTAATGCTGATACTTGTTGTTGAGCATAACTTCATAAGTTGGTAAATATTCTAATATTTTTAGTTTTGAGTTATAAAAGATGAAAGTTGTTGAATTTATTTTGACTATTATGTTGCAAGAGGATAAAATATCTCAAAATTTTATAGATATTTCTCATGAGCAATGACATAAAAACAATATCAAGTAGAAAAGACAGTTTACCGCAACAAATTATATATTTTTCACATTTTAGTACTTTGATTGTTTTTCTTTTTTTAGTACCTTAACCATAAATTTGAGATATTTATGTTAATTTTATTATTAAAAATTTGAAATAACTAAATTACTCATATTTGTCATTTAAATTTTCAAAAGTATGTTATTGAGACATTTCTCTCTCTTCTCCCACCTCATTTTCTTTACCATTTTCTCATATTCCTATGTTTAATCTCTGGCTCACGGTGCTAGATCTCGAGTTCACTGAATCCTCCTCCGCAGTGTGGTCCTCTTTACGGGAAATAGACAAATATGCGCAGAAGAAGTATGAAAAAGTGAAACCGAACCCACCTCGTTGGCAACGAAATTGAACTTGCCTCGCCTCTAATTTGTGAACAAGCTCCACAAAAAACTTAGTAGATCTACAACTAAGTTGTAACCTAACTATACAAACCCCCAATCAATAATATGAAGTTTAATACTTATTACATGTGGTTTATAAATTCATCCACGATTGTTAGTGAAATTTATATATAATTGAAATATCTAATATGATGAGATAGGATTCGAGATTATTAAATTTATATTGAATTAACATCTTATCATTCTTGTCTACTTGACTCAATGAGATGCTTTATTTGATCCGCTTTTAAACTCAACGCCACTAAAATTTACTCATGTAAGTTGAGAATTACAACTGTCGTAGTAATATATACATGTGTCTTTAAAATAATTTATTACTAATACGATGGCAATTAAACACCACATGATATGGTAAGCATGCACATACGAGCAATTTTTGTGTTTATCAAGGATCACGTCTAGTCTAAAGCGACTAGTTGGGAAGGGAAGCTACTTTCCCAGACATGAAAGGGAGGTGTTTTAAAATCAATCCTAAAAACTCTACCGAGTTATACCATGAGCGTGTTTCTTCTACACATTGGCATGTTAGAAGAGCTAAAAGTTATATTTAATTGTTTGTGGTGGAAATGGTCAGGCCAAAACGGAGGGCTGAGTTGCAGTAGGCGAGACAAGATGTGTTCGCGGAAACAATCATGAGCATTAGGCTTTCTTATAGTTCAAAATTTTAATTTAGCGTTATTAGGCAAACATGGTTGGAGGATTATCTCAAGGCCAAAATCTTGGGGGAGGGGAGGGGTTTTCAAAGATAAATATTTTATACGATATAATGTTTAGGATGCGCAGTCTGACCCGGGAGCAATTCTGGTCTAGCAAAGTTTGGAGGTTGCCATAAGTATGTTGGGTCTTGAACTTTGGTGGGCGATTAGTCCAAGCGAGATTCGTTGTGTAGCGAACATGTGGCTTCCAGATAAGGACCTCTGTCTGACCTTCAAGATTTCTCCATTATGATGGGAATGTGTTCATAAAGCTAGGTTGAAGGGAGTGGAATAATACATAATTTTCTTATACAGATCTGTAGGGAAGCTGAGGGTTCAACCAAAACTCAAAAGTTTCTTGTAGCATGTCGCATCGGGTTGCCTACCCATTCAGGATGCCCTTTCTTCCCGAAGGACCACTCTAGATTGTGTATGTCGTTATTTAACTCAAACTGGGCATGGAATTAGCTCGCCATATTTTAATTCTATTGTTTCTTTGAATCTTTAGTAATTTCAGTTTTGTTTCTAAAAAAAACGATACTTGTAGATACTAATTGATCAGAAAAAAAAACCAACAATTTATGATTATAAGTTGAGGGAAGTAACAAGGTGGGGGTATATTGGTCATTTGACACAACAAACGTGTCCCACGAGTCAACAAAGAACCGAACCTTTAGGCGGGAAAGAAAATGGCGGGTCCGTTGCTTACGTAAGCGAAGATGCTCCGTGCAAGTCCACGTCACTCCACCAGCGCCGAGCTGGCGAATCTCACCTGGCCGGTGGGACCCACCCGATCACGTGTCCGTCACTCTCTGCCACGCTGTCGTGCGCGAGCTGGCACCGCGGGCCCCACAAGTGGAGCGCGCACGTGCCGTAAAGCCTAGAAATAGAGTGCCTCATTGGCCACGTCACTGTATCAGCCTCGTGGGACCCATCCAAGTCAAGTGAGCTGGCACTGTCACAGTCACAGAGCCTAGAATGCTTCATTGGCCACGTCATTGTTCCAGCTTTGTGGGACCCACTCAGGTCAAGTGAGCTGGCACTGTGAGCCCGACAAGTGGAGTGTACAGGTGGCACGAAGCATAGGATTCTCTGTACCGCTCTCGTCTTTTAATGCAAAAACTATTTATTTTTCTCGTTTGAAGCAGAAAATATTGACTCTTTGTGTCGTCCATTGCTTTAAATTATCTTCACATATTTACTACGTTAATTAATAAATACATATTCGCACTATCTTGAAACCATCATTTCATTTTTTTCGTGTGTTTAGTGAAGGATTTATTTAATAGTAAAGTCTCTTAAATTATAGACAATTATTTAATATAAGTACGAGTATCCATCAATGACCATATTAACCATTTAGTTAAGAAACACTTAATTATTTTAAACAATACACAATTAATTAATATTTACTAGGTTATTAATTAGAACCACACATGGTTCAACCAACCCTTTGTTTTTTCTATTGATTTTACACTATGTGAGGTTGTGGCAGTGAGAGAGAGGAAAGGAAGATTATAAACATGATTAGGTTAGGGTCAATGCTACTTTTGGAAAGTAATAATTAATTAATAATATGCAAAACCTAGAAATGTGGATGTTGTTAGCATTTGTCCCACTCAATCCCACCAGTAAAATCCTAATTATTTTGCTAAATTGTGAGTTAAAACATGTATTTATACCACATTTATACAAACAACAAATAGAAATGATTATAGACAATTTTTTATCCGTAATAATTAAAACCATCTTACACTACTAGCATTTACTAAGATTCGAATTCAAAACGTCACTTGTAGGTGTGTTCACGGTTTGGTTTTTGAATCGAACTGATCAAAACCAAACCGAACCGACCGGTTCGGTTCTTGAATAAATCAAACCGAAACCAAACTGAAAAAATTCGGTCAGTTTGTCAAACCGAACCGATCGGTTCGGTCGGTTTTCGGTTTGAACCGAATTGAATCGTAAATCAGCCACAAAACCAAAAAAAAATTCATAAATCAAGCAAAAAATGATTAGATTTCGATCGGTTTTTAGAGGAATTATGTATAATAATTTTACACCAACTAAAATAAAACGTTAATAAAGCCCAAAAAGACAAATCTAATTGAAAAACACCCTAAATTGAAGCATAAACCGGAGAATTCATTATAATTTGAACCGGAGTCGGTCGGTTCGGTTTTTAATTAATTTTGGTTGATTGAACCGAAACCGAACCGACCAAGAACAAAACCGACCATTTT
Source organism: Geranium rotundifolium (assembly GCA_963920655.1). Taxonomy (NCBI): domain Eukaryota; kingdom Viridiplantae; phylum Streptophyta; class Magnoliopsida; order Geraniales; family Geraniaceae; genus Geranium; species Geranium rotundifolium. The sequence goes on from OY987317.1 coordinate 37,504,263, forward strand.
TCAGTTCGGTTTGGTCGGTTTGGTTTTTTTTTAACACCCCTAGTCAGATGTATTAAATGAACTACTTGCCGCTTAGTCCAAATCGATAAACATGACTTATTTTAGAACAATATTGTTTAGTGCTACACTTCAATTTGAATATGTTTTGATTCTCTTCCACACATGCAAGTCTCGTACATGGGACCTTTGGGAGGTCCACACAACCCTCTTTGCCACTTCCCTTTGATTTTTACCATAATGTCTCTAGACAGAACTAGGTGATTTTACTTTCTAGTGGGGACTAAAATTGAAGACTCAAAAACAGCAAAAGGAGAAAAATTGGTGTGAAAGTGAATGATTTTGGTCTGATATTTACTGTACCATCTTTTGTTGCCAAAGTGAACTTTGAATCCTCCACATACAAAGATCTCTTTTCAAATTTGATAATCAAAGAGAAAAAAAAAAATATAGATCCAAACAAAAGCATCTCCTTGCACTGTAATCTTTCTAACAACATAGCTATGAACAACCTTAATGCATCAAAGCCTAGGTTTCCAAGAACATCCTTATATCAGGTTTACATTTTTTTTTTATCTGAATGATAACAAAAATTCATGGATACAGATGGGGAACATATGTACAAGGCTGGTTGTTGCCTGTGTAAAGTCCTGCCAGAAGCAATCACTCTAAATTCCTCCTGCCAAATCGATCGAACAAACAGAAGAAACGAGGGATTTATGGTACCGAAAGCGTTCAAGACCAATGCCAGTTTCATATATGAAACAAGATCGCAAAAAAGTAGAGTTACGATAGTGGCAGTACTTACGGATGAGACCTGATAGTGAAGCGGAAGCGCTAGCCACTTCTGTGATGGCTCGAAATATACATTGTGGTCTTGTTCACCAGCGGGAGGGCTGCCCCGTCTTTTCGAAGCTCCAGCAATTTCTGACTGCAGTACAAATGTGTAAATGAGCGGTCCAAATAAAAGAGCAGTTGCAGTAATAATCAAAGATGTAACATTAGAAACTGATTCGACAGCGTATGTAACTACTTACTCATTGCCCTTTTGTGTTCTACGATTACATGTCATTTTGGCACCCAAAAGCGACCTATCTACATGAACTGAACAACCTAAGGCCGTTATCTTCGTTTGTTGATGAATACTATGTTCTTTTACAGAAATCACGCTATCGCTTTAAATCCAGGGGTGACACCAAGCTATAACCACTAGTTCAAGGGAGGTTCGATTTCCATGCTACACTCATGGTCTAATGTGCGCTCAAGATTTCCGACTCCACAATTTTTGCTCGAAATCATAATAATATACGAAAACAACACTTGTAGCAATATGCATCAATATTCTAAATACAAAAGATTACGATATCGATGAAATTGCCTAACTATGTCTATCTTTAAATTTCATTTATGGGTATACATACAACAACTAGTCATTAAATCACCTTTTTTACATACTTTATCAACCGCTACATTCTTTTTTCACATAAAGTTCTTTAAATACGCTTTTGACAAGATAAAAAGCAGAACACTAACAAGAAACCCACTTATGGATCGAGACAAACTTGGACCCTCATCGTCAATGCAACAGCTTACACACATATATTCTCTTTTTGCAAACCAAATCAAACAAATTTATAAACTTGCATACATTTTTAAACCATCATATTCCTAATGACGCCAGTCCGGCCTATGAGCTACGCAATAAGACAAAAATTCTCGATACCCATCCTACACATGAGAATTGACACTCAAACTACTGCATTTTGAATAATTTATGTCTTAACATAAACACAAGAACAACGCTAGCATAATTTAATCTATTTCCAAGGCTAATCCCATTATCAAGAAACCAAACATTAAAGAATTGTTTAGTGTTCCCATGGTGGGAATTAATATAGTTTTTGACCCATGATTCATGGATTCCATGATGAGATCAACACAACAGCTCATGAACCTCACAACACATACTTTGCTTTTTTCTATGTCCACAAGTGTAGAATTTTTCAGTGTTACAAAAATCTCATACTAGCTAGTCCGATCAACCCTCTACCAATCCCCGATTAATTCAATCAATTCATGGTTAGTCCCTAGCGGCACTACCTATCCGACTAGCACCTAACATGAAAATCTTAATTCTAGCCACATTTAAACACCCAATAAGGCTCCATACCTAGAATTAAAAGAGACGCACGTGATAAAAATGTCACATTGCAAGAGAATGTGAAATTCATAGTATTTTCTCAGTACCTATACTATACTGTAATTAAATACTTTAGTCATTTGAGTGAAAATACTATTTCACCCCTGAATTACAGCACCTTGATAAGCCAAAATTAGGGGTGGATTTGTGATTTACAAGAGTTTGAAATATATAGTATATTTCAGCACCTATACTGTGTAATTGAACATTTTAGTCATTTAAAGTAAATTACTACTTTACCCCCTCGAATTATAAAGTTCATATGCCAAAACTAAGGGTGGGTCGGTAATTTTATAGTATTTTACAAGAGAATGTGAAACTTATAGTATTTTTCAGTACCTATACTCTGATTGAAGACTTTAGCCATTTAACTGAAATTACTATTTTACCCCTTGAATTACAATAACGTTTACAAGAGAGTGAAATTTATAGTAATTTTCAGTACCTATACTGTAATTGAATATTTCAGCCATTTAAGTGAAAATACCATGTTACTCCCTGAATTATAGTAACCTTTAGGGATAATGACACTTTTTTACACCTAACTATAACGAAATGACACTTTCAGACAATTTTTTCCTAACAACGTAGATCTAAAATGCTTAAAATACCTAAACTACCCTTGGTTGGTTCAATTTTGTTTAACTCTAATTCAATTTGATTTATATTTATGATGCAATTACAATTATGCCCCCAAATCTAAAATTAAATTTGAACAATTTCAAATATGGTTTGATAAATCAAATTGGACAAGTTCTATTCTGATTTCTTAAACCAGTATTTTAGTCATTTTGATATAGGTTGTCACAAAAAATTTGTTAAGGTACTAAAAAAGAGAGAGAAAAATAGTTAGGGCATGAAAGTATCATTTCGCTATAGTTATGTGCAACAAAGTGTCATTATCCCTAACATTTATAGGCCAAAATTAGGGGTGGATCGGTAATTTACAAAAGAGAGTGAAATTTATAGTATTTTTCAGAACCTATGGTGATTGAATATTTTAGCATCTGTAAGTGAAGCGACTATTTTACTCCCTTGAATCGCAATTCTATGAAGGTTGATAAGCCAAAAATAGGGGTGGATCGGTAATTTCACCTGGTGTAAGGCAAGGGGCAGAAAACGATCAGGTAGCTCGCGCCCTCGCACGTGAACGTGCTCGTCCCGTCGTCGTACGCGTAGCTGTACGCGCGCGGGCACGAGCGTTTGAAGAACTCCGAATAAACCGTCGGCCCGCACGTGTCGGGCGTGCCGTACTCCCCGCTGCAGCAGTACCTCGGGTCCGCGAACGCCTCGCACGCGCTCCTGCATGCCACGCGCCGCCGCGACCCCCCCGCCGCCCTCACGCTCAGCCCCGCCGGGCACGCGCCGTTGAGGTCGACCAGGCACCCCGTCGGCGAGCACGCGCCGCCGCCGCCGAGCGCCACGACGAGCACCGGGAGGTTGTAGCCGTCGACGAGGCTGACGTCGTAGAAGTCCAGGTTCTGGTCGCCGTTGAGCGTGAACTCCGCGAGCGTCGCCGGCGGGGCGGCGCCGCCGCCGCCGCACTCGACCTTCCCCGATCCGCAGTCGGCGGTGAGGCACGCGAATTTTCCGGCGGGGTCGCGGGAGCAGAAGGTCCGGCCCCAGATCCGGCCGGACCAGTGGCTCGGGATCGGGATCGTGCGCGATTTGCCGGACCGGAGGGCGAATCCGGTGGTCGGGAGCTGGGGGGTTCCGGCGCCGGAGAGGAGTCCCGGCCACACCGTGTGGTGGCACTTGTTCAGGATCTTGAAAGAAGCCGAATCAACAACAACAACAAAAACCTCTGTCGAAGAAACACAGAAAAAAAAAAAAGGAATCAGTGGCAGTTTTCGAAAATTCGAAGAGAGGGTGAGGGTAATTTGGTAATTCTAAACAATCGGAGATAGTGCCAGTTGAAGATCTTGAAAGAAACAGAATCGATGAAGAGAGTGAGTGAGCGAGTGAGCGAGTGGCAGTTTTCGGAAATTCGAAGAGAGTGTGAGGGTGATTTGGTAATTTCGCAAACAATCGGAGATTTTTGCAGTTAAGGATCTTGAAGAGAGCGAGTGGCAGTTTTCGAAAATTCGAAGAAAGGGAGAGGAGAAATCGGTAATTTTACGGATAATCGGAGACGGAGAACGGACGGCTGCGATTTTACCTCACTTACCTGGTTGGAGGAGAGAGAGGGAGAGGAGGAGAGAGAAGATGAGGCGGCGAAGAAAACGAGCCATCGTCGGCGAGAGGAAGAGTCGGTGTTGTGTGGTCGGTTCTGGCGAGGACGAGAAGGAGCGAGAGCTTTACTTTTCTTTTAAGGGTCTGTTTGGCTCCGCTCCTTTTTTTTCGTCTTTTGGTCGCTATCCTCCTGAACTTGGGCTTGACTTGATCACACGGCCTTTTGGGCTTGAACTTGATATGATTTGGGTTTGGGCCCAGTCCATGAAAGCAATATATCTTGACTATTGGGCCTTGAGATAATCATAAATATATTTCGGGCATTTTGGATCGGAACCGCTCCTGAAATCAACGAATTGAGAGCCCTGATTAATGGTTCGATTTTAGTTCTGAATTTGAGAGAACGATTCACTGTTGATTCGGTTATGGTTTTCAAAACTTATAATCATCGGTTAACAGTAAGAATTGGACTGGTTCGTGACGCCGCATGCTTACCACTCGTTTACCCACATATAATTCCGGCTGCAAACTTCATGTGTTGATTGAGTTGTAATAGTTAATTCGTACGATTCTGTATTTTTAGTTTATTTTATTATTGTAAATTTAAATATTTTGGTAATAAACCGGGATCAAATTCGTCTAAATCGGTTGATAAATCGAGCTTAAAAGAAAAATAGAAGACTAACTGGTTCTAATCTTGTAGAACCGAGAACCAAATTGTTCTAGGTATGGCTACAATGATTGAGGAACTAGAGAGTCCGGTCCAATATGGTTTCAGAACATTGCCCAGCTAGAAATATACTTGACGTAGAAACAAACAAACAATCGAAATAAAACAATAACAAAAATATCAAATATTGTTGAATACGTCACGTGCAGAGGAGAATAATCTTATTAAAAAGAAAAACGCTATATATTACGCCAGTGTCTAGTATTTATGATACCACGCCTTCCAAATCCAAAAAAATTCAGGATTATTTGCATGTCTAAAATTTCAGCGTGTTTAAACAAGAAATATTTCATGTTCATCATATCCTTAATACCATTCTAATTGTTAGATTAAATTAGTATATACCCATTAGGGTTAGGCTCGTTAGGGTTCTATTATATATTAGGATTTCCTATTATATTGTGTACTAGAGTTTTCTATTCCAATTCGATCTATATCCTATATAAAGGGTTCTCACCTATTATATTTTACACATCTATCAATAATATTACCCAACACTATTTCTATCAATGATATTTCCGAATAGAAGACTCAAGTTGTGTTTCATGTTTTATTTCAGTTTATATCATTGAGTTTGAGAGTGGACTCAACATGAATCATATAGTCAAGAGAGCTTGAACACATTATCTATATTTGGTAGGGCTGGGCACGGTTTTGGAACCGGACCGAACCGGTCAGAATCGGACCGAACCAAATCAATCGGTTTTCTATTTTAGAGACCCAAATCTGGACCCGATAAGTGGAAATCGGTCCGGTTTAGGGTGCGGTTCTACGGTCCAGTTCCCGGTTCTACCCAATTATACCCAATTGATTGATTAATTGTGAGATTAAGTGTTCGGTTCTCTGGTATAGTTGTATATTTTTGCCCAACTAAACCCAATGAATGTGATTAATATATTGTTCAATTTATGGTGAAAATTATACACAATTAAACTTCTTTTAAGCAAAAACATAAAATTGAGATACAAAAAATACTAGTTAAAACTCCCAAAATCGGTTTGATTCTGAACCGGTTAATTAGTAGTTATGTACTCTCAGACCCAAATCTGATCTGATACCCATGGTTTTTGATTTTTCGGTTCGGTTTGGGTTCGGTTTTGGGTAAAATGTGCCCACCCCTAATATTTGGGGCATATTTGATGATAATAGGTGTAGTTGACTTGCCTATCACTACTAGCATGATGTTGGTCAACTAAATTCAAATTCTCATAGACAATGCCTATGGCATGCTGATTTTCACTATGATGAGTGACCATAATAGTGAAGGCTAGAGAGAGTGTAAGAGGTAAAGTTCATGGTCCCATAGAGAGGAGAGCATGACCTTACAAAGAGAATGTCCAAGGCATGCTTCATCAACATGTTACACTGTTCCTCAACACTGTCCTTTTCAACTATATGCTCTTGTTCCCCCATTTTCTTTTTCTTGTACTAAAAAGAGGAATGAAAGGTTGTTCTCTTTTGACAATGTGTTTTACCTTTTAAATCATGTTAGATTTTAGGTTCATTGTGGGATCATAGTCCATCATTTGTTGGATGGCAATGGAGCTGGTTCGGGATAGATTAGTGATCCTTGTATTTTATCATGCTGGATCGGACACACCAATTCCTCGTCGGTTTGAATTTTTTTTACTCCCTACAATGTGGCAACGAGTGGAACCTCATCCCCACACCTTGCTGAATCATGGACACTAAATTTTGTCATCCCGAATAGAATGTTTTAATTCGTGTCTAATTAACATCAAATATGGGAAGGATAAAATGTTACCCAATTTCTGACGTATACTCATCTTTACAAGTCACAACCTCAGAAAATAAGTTTATTTTTCGTAATTGTACTAATCTCGTTAATTAAATACTCTCGCATATTGAGAAGATGATAACGTTTTTCTTGCAATTGAAAAAACACAGTAGCATTTTTTCTCAATCGACAATAAATAAACTGTGAACTATGAACGATCTTTTCGAATTATTAAATTACAGGATTTTCACAATCTTATCAAATTACAACTCGCTTATATTAAAAAACATATTATTGACATATTCTCTAATCCAACAAATAAAAACTATTATTTTCATCTAAAAATCATTTATATATACCTTTAACATTATTACATCCTATCACCCACCTCGTATACAACAATGTAATACATACAATTCAATAATCACTTCACACACATTGGTGTTTTCCAAGAAGCACATGATGTAATAATCTTTATACACCAAATATATTTGTCCATATGTGAGTACAAACATAGATATAAAAATGTGGAGAATTTTGGAGTTGTGTGTAAATGTACAGAAGATGAGTAAGGGCTCGTTTGGGTCTCGACTCCCAAAAATTGGCCAAAACCAAGTGAGGCACATTTTGGCATTAGCATTGGCTTCAATGACATGAAAACATTAATAAAATCAAAGAGCATGTGACAAAAGTTGGTGTTGTTATGTCCTAAAGCGACCATGCCCGTTTTATTGCAATCATGTGGTCTAATCTCTCATCATCTCACTCCCTCCCACACTTCACATTAATCTACATTTTACTCTTCATAGTAACTTTTTTTTTTATAGTTTATGGATTATCTTTGTATTTACTTGCATTTATTTATACAATTAGGTGTATTTCGGTCGTCCTCTACTAAAAATTAACGTTGTTAGTTTAGATTCTACAAATTTTTCTTGCGGTAAATAGTAAGTAGTTGAAAAGATAACAAAAATAAGTGTGATAAAGTGAGATTAATGATTAAGATGGTTGTAATTTAGAATATTAGTCGTAGAGCGAGCAATTAGGTGGTCGAGTACATATAAGACCAAACTATAAGCGTTGAGTAAATAATATTAAATATTATCCATAAGACTAATAGACACTCAACCCACTTAAAATCTCAAACTGATAAGTGAAGGTTTAAACTTACATTTAAGTCAATGAATGAAATCGCATATTTCATATTGATACCCTCATATGCATGTCGGGTTTGAAAGAATCAACGTTTTGTGGGATTTTGCACGTAAAAACTACGAGATGTGTCACTGCCCAGTATGGATAATGTTGCTGACAACCATCCTATGATAATATGATATAGGGATAATGATACTTTGTCACACCTAACTATAACGAAATGACACTTTCATACCCTAACTATTTTTCTCTCTTTTTTAGTACCCTAACAATTTTTTTGTGGCAACCTACCTCTAAAATGCCCAATATACCCAAAATACCCCTGATTCAATTGAAAAATAAAATAAAATTGAACTAATAGTGAAATCAAATTGGTTCAAATTGGGCCGGTTTAAATCAGATTCATTTACCCCACTAGGAATATTTTAGTTATGTTAGGCATTTTAGAGGTAAATTGTCACAAAAAAAATGTCAGGGTACTAAAAAAGAGAAAAATAGTTAGGGTATGAAAGTGTCATTTCGCTATAGTTAGGTGTAACAAAGTGTCATTATCCCGATGATATAAGCCCAGTTTATTTGAAAGATCACGTATAAAAAATATGAACCAGTTCACCAGTTTAACAGCGTGTATAAACATGATTTGGTCCTGGCTACATAACTAAACTATGGAAAAATGATTGGTACTATATTATTAATGAACTAGAATACAAAAGGAAATGAAACTTTAATTACTCAAAAACCCACAAAACTTTTCAATAATCTCCCCCAACAAAAGTGGATGCACTCGGTTCCCCAAAACCCTCTCCCTCTCTCAAATACCTTTCAAGCACAACCTTTCTCACCCTTCGAGAAACCAAACCCCACGAGGCCTCTCTATATAAACCACACCTCTCGTTGAGGCATTTCGTCGAACACCTTGCCTTCACTCCACGTCGAGACCCACAGCCCCAACCACATAACCAACTACAATGGGAGACACGGCAGGGGCGGCCGACAAGGTGGTGGAGACGGTGATGGCCGGAAGCTACGTCGAGATGGAGCACGAGGGAGGCAACAACGGTAAAGACGTCAAATCCAAGCTCTCGAGCCTCTTTTGGCACGGTGGCTCCGCCTACGACGCCTGGTTCAGCTGCGCCTCCAACCAGGTCGGTAGACCGAAAAAGAAAAAATTGCAAAAACTATCTGTTTATCGTACAAATGTTGCAAATCATATGCTTCATTTTTATTTTGTTGCTATTCTTAACTCAACTTGTGACATGTTGCATTTTTCAACATTTTGATTTAAAGTGACAATTTTACCCTTCAAAACTAAAATTTAGAAATATATCATTAATTATTTTATTGAGCTTTGAAGATACATTCTAATAAAATACTTAATAGTACACTTTTGATTCTGAATGGTAAAATTGTCATTTTAAAAAATATGAAAAATGCAGCAAATCACAAACATTTTAGTTTGAAAAATCCTCAACTTGTTCGATTAATCATCAATGAATTTTCGATTAGTTCTTTATAATTTTCGATTAGTCTCTTCAGCAGTGTAGCGCCTAACATTTTAGTTGGAGGTTGAAAATGCAACAAAGATCATATGAATGATAGGAATTGCAAAATCTGTACAGTACAAGGATAGTTTTTGCAATTTTCCCTTTCTCGAATCCGACTTTCTCGAATCCGACCAGATGGGTCTTCGATTCGAGGCTTTTTACGAGATGGGTATCGATTGCTTTGCTGATTCGAGTGCAAATTTGTGATCTTTCAGGTGGCTCAGGTTCTGCTGACCCTTCCCTACTCCTTCTCTCAGCTGGGGATGGTTTCTGGGATTGTGTTTCAGCTCTTCTATGGCCTTCTTGGGAGCTGGACGGCCTATCTCATCAGTGCCCTCTACGTCGAGTACAGAACCAGAAAGGAAAGAGAGAAGGTCGATTTCAGAAACCATGTCATTCAGGTGATTGAATCTCTGAAACACACACACATTTAGCTTCTGGTTCAGTGTTTGTGTTAGCTATACATGTCACTCTTGACCTGTTTTGTGTAACATTATATGGTGAATAGGGGTGTAAACGAGTCGAGCCGAGCCTCATTTTGACAGAGCTCGGCTCGGCTCGTGAAAAAAGTGTTCGGTTCGAGCTCGGCTCGGGCTCGAACAAACTTATACAACTAAGCTCGAGTTCGGCTCAAAATAAAATAGAAGAGCTCGAGCTCGGCTTGGCTCGATTTGGTTCCCTTAAATTTAAATACAAATATTAATTAAAAATTAAATAAATGATAAATAATTCATTAAATAATAAATGAGCCACTTGACATTGGTTCGACTTGATTCGGCTTGTCTAATTCTATTATAAATATATAATTCTATTATAAATATATTAACATAAATATATAATTCAATAAATATTAAACAAGCCGGCTCGCGAACCTATCGAGCCTTAAAAGGTTAGGCTTGAGCTCGGCTCGTTTATTAAACGAGCCCAATTTCGAGCTCGAGCTCGATTATAACGAGCCCAAACCGAATATTTAACGAGCCGAGCTCGAGCGGCTCGTTAAAAGCTCGGCTCGTTTACAGCCCTTTGGTGAATGTTCTGTTTTCATAACACCCACTCGATTTTATGTGATCAGATCGATCTGCGTCTGTTTGGAGGATGTTCGATTTTGGTCGGTTTTGTTAAAATCAGTTTAGGCGGCCGACTAGTCATGTTTAGGAGGAAACTTTTACAACACCGACTCGATTTCATGTAATCAGGCGGTTAAAGACAGCTAGATGAGGTCAAAATGAATCTATGCGGGTTTAAAAAATGAGAAGATTTAAAACTAAAATAATTCATGTTTACTTTTATGACATATTTTTATTTGGGATAATGACACTTTATTACACCTAACTATAGCGAAATGATACTTTCATAGCTTAACTATTTTTCTCTCATTTTATGGTATCGTGACAATTTTTTTGTGACAACCTACTTCTAAAATGCCTAATATACCTAAAATACCCTTGGTCTGGTAAATGAATTTGATTTGAACCAGCTTGATTTCACTATTAGTTCAATTCTATTTTTTTTCAATTGAACCAGGGGTATTTTTGGTATATTAGGCATTTTACAGGTAGGTTGTCACAAAAAAAAATTGTTAGGATATGAAAGTGTCATTTCGCTATAATTATATGTAACAAAGTGTCATTATCCTTTTTTATTTTGATATCTTACACTTTTATTCGTACTATTTTTATCAAAAAATTTATATTTTTATTATATGTGAACGTATATTAATTTATTTGATAAAAATTTTAAACATAAATACAATTGATCCACGTATGTTATGTTCATTCGATTAGCGCCCAGTGACTTTTACAGCTCTGTTTTCCGTTTATCACATATAATTACCATGAGATCTTTTCGTTGATTCTTCGATCCTTGGCAATGAAGTGGTTCGAGGTCCTCGACGGGTTATTGGGGAAGCATTGGAGGAATGTGGGTTTGGCCTTCAACTGCACATTTTTGCTCTTCGGGTCCGTGATTCAACTCATTGCTTGTGCAAGGTAATTACAAAGAAAAAGAAAACAAAAAAATTGAAAAATCTCTGTGTTTTTTGTCTTGTTATTGTTGTTATTTATGCTCTTTTGATGATATATGGTTTGATAATAAGTTTAATTTGCAGTAACATATATTACATAAATGACAATCTTGACAAGAGGACATGGACTTACATATTTGGAGCTTGTTGTGCCACAACTGTCTTCATTCCTTCTTTTCACAACTATAGAATATGGTCCTTTCTTGGCCTTGTCATGACCACCTACACTGCTTGGTACCTCACCATTGCTTCAATCCTCCATGGCCAGGTAACCTAGTTATAATCGATCTTGAGAACAGTTATTAATTCAAGTCGACTGAGTGTAGAATATTTTGTTTTGTTCACCGGAGACCTGGATTCGAGTCTTACAATCTGGGTTTGTGGCAGAAAGATTAGTTTGTCAGTATTTCAAAAATTCTCGACTTGTTTGATAATTCTTGAGAACAGTTACTGATTCAAGTCGATTGAGTGTAAAAGACTCTGTTTCGTTCACCATAGATCTAGAGTTTGAGTTTTACAACATGGGTTGGTGCTAGAAAAATCTATCTGTTGGTATTTTAAAAATTCTCGATTGATTTGGTTAATTCTCGAGAACAGTTATTGATTCAAGTCGACTGAGTAGAAAGATCAGTGCGTCGTTATTTTGAAAATGATTGACACGTTGGATTAATTATGATTAAATTAGGTGGAGGAAGTGAAGCATTCGGGGCCCACAAAGATGGTCCTATACTTCACAGGGGCCACGAACATTCTCTACACATTTGGGGGACATGCTGTGACTGTGTAAGACACACTACCCTAAACTTTCTGATATTTTGTCCCTTTTACTTTGTTTTGTTTGATAATTCTGATTTGTTTCGTGCTGTCTACGTTAATTCAAATCCGCCCTCGTCACTCTATCTGCTGGGTTGGTTCCACCGCCGAGTATATTACCATATTGCCCTTCTTCGGCATGGGAACCAAAACATCGGTTCATAAATATTTACTTTTTTTAAATAAGGCTCAAAGATTCTACTTTAAAAAGTCCATTTAATCCCAATAAAAATAAAAACCCAATACTAACTAAAAATCATTAAAAAAAATCTAAGTTGAATCTACCTACTTATTTATAAAGTTGATATTATAGTTGTGGAGTCCGAACGATATTTAAATTTTGTATGAAATTAAAATTCGATTGATTTATATTTACAGACATTCTAATCGGGTATGTATATTTCAATATTAAAATTCGATATTGGTAGCATAACTATTATTTTTGCGGTACAGGGAGATAATGCACGCAATGTGGAGGCCCCAAAAGTTTAAGGCCATATACCTAATGGCTACGGTGTATGTGCTCACGCTGACCCTCCCGTCCGCGGCCGCCACTTATTGGGCCTTCGGAGACTTGCTTCTCGATCACTCCAACGCCTTCTCGCTCCTCCCGAGAACTCCCCTCCGGGACATGGCCGTCATCTTAATGCTCATCCACCAGGCATGCACATATTCTATATTTTACATATACTTACACACATACATCTAATTCATACCATTTCATGAAATATTTTGGAATATTTAACTATTTATCGAAATTTTAGATTAGTCAGACTTTAATGTTCATTAAAACGAGATTTTGTGACATCCGAATCAAAGAAATCTATGATTCATACATAGAGTTTCACATAATATGACATAACTTAATCTGATATACACATAATTAAGACAACATCGTTAAAACCTCGTACAAAAATACGTGATTATAAGAATACTCAATTAAATATCTTATAACTTCGTTATATAATTGTGATTTTAAGTGAGTCAAAATTTGATATATACGTTAACAAAATTACAAAAAAATATATATCGTTATATGATATTAAAATGCAAGATCGAAAAAACTCCTCAAAAATGTAGATTTAATTAATCAAGTCTATCGCAATTTGACTTTGTATTTTGTGTTCTTTTCGTTTGTAACTATCTCATATCATTAAAATCTTTATATTTTTGTTATTCACTTCTATAATATTATCATACACTAAAATGTATTTATTATAATTATAATTTTGGGTGTTAATTAATTTGCAGTTTATAACATTTGGATTCGCATGCACGCCACTGTACTTCGTGTGGGAGAAAGCTATAGGCATGCACGAGTGCAAGAGCATGTGCAAGCGTGCGGTGGCGCGATTGCCTGTGGTCGTGCCCATCTGGTTCCTTGCAATCGTGTTCCCATTCTTCGGTCCGATCAACTCAGCCGTTGGATCTCTCCTCGTCAGCTTCACCGTCTACATCATCCCCGCTATGGCCCACATCTTCACCTTCAGATCTCCAGCTGCCAGAGAGGTTAGTTATTGATTACTTAGATTCCTTAATCTTCGCAAACTAAGTTACTTTAATGATGATGATTGGTTGCTAATTATAGTAAGTGTCACGCAACGTGGGATTGTGTCTCTTTTTGTGTCGGAACGTGTGTCAGAGAGTTTAGACTTTGACTGAGCCGACCACTTCCTGGGATTTTTGAAACAGCATATAAAATTGTTTTGTTCAATAAAAACTTATTATTTTTCAACTAATATTCATTTAAAAAGTTATACTAATCAAATTAAATTTTGGACGAGTTGAATTCGAGCTTAATTGTATAATAAAAAATGAAGCTGAAAAACTAATATTTCTTTCACTCGTTTATATTTAAATTTCTTGGAACTCTTAAATAGAAGTTGCAAAAATTTTGGAATGCTATATATTAGATCTGATAGTGTATATGACAAAAATTACTAAATTTGTCACTAGTTACTTTAGTTATCATCTTTTATAAAAAGAAAACAATTTTAAATACAAATATGTACATGGTATCCCATATTCGACAAGATTGTTTCGAAAATTACTAAATATGTCTCGTTTTTATCCTATAATGAGATAATATATTCAAAACCGGTGGGAATCGGTTTTTAGAACCATCTGAGTAGGGGTGAAAATAATTAAACATGTCTCGTTGTCATTTTATAAAGAAACGAAATATTACGAAGTTGACAGGGATATGATATTCTCGGTCTAACATGGGAGGGGGCGTGAACATCACTAAATCTGCCCCGAACTTGGATGATAATAAAATACTAATCAATTCGATTCGTGCAGAACGCGGTGGAGCGACCACCGAGGTTCGTGGGCAGGTGGGTCGGGTCGTTTGCGATCAACGCGTTTGTGATCGGGTGGGTCCTCGTAGTCGGGTTCGGGTTCGGCGGGTGGGCAAGCGTGACCAATTTCGTGCACCAAATCGACACGTTCGGGCTCTTCACCAAGTGCTACCAGTGCCCTCGGCCGCTGCCGCCGACCAACTTGGCCAACTCCACGGCTCAGGCGCCGGTGAACCACACGCGCCACCACAACTACCTTTAGGGTGATTGGATTGTAGTATTTGAGTTTGAGTTTGAGAGTGTGTTTATTGATGATCGTGGTCGTGTCATGTCATTTCCTAGTACAGAACAAATTTTTACAATGTGACATTGATCATCTCATGTTCCTTGTTGTGCCTTGTTATATGAAAGGAATTGTTGATCATTTATGCTCCAATTATAAATTATATGTATATGTATTTATTTGTTTTATGTTATCTATTGGCAATATTATTGCATTAGGTGTTATTGTTAGAATTACCCATCGAGTCTAGGGCTGCTCATAGTCGGTTAACCAGAACTGGAAGCTCAACGCAGAAACCGAATCAATCAATTTCGTTTCCAATTGCAAGGATAGAAACTGGACCGACATTAGTACAAACCCAAAAATTAACCGATCGGTTTATTTACCGATTTTTCAAGTTAAAATCGAACTGGTTTTGAATAAAATTTGGGCCTCAAAATTAGGTTACAATTGAGCTGGTTTTGTTGGCTGCTATATACGTGGACGACTTATAGACGTTGACTTCTGAAGATCAGTGACTGATATTAACCCATGTATGGTGTATTAAAATATTTATGTTTCACCCGGTTAATCATGGTTTTGTATTAATTATATCGGAACCAAATCGATTTATTTCAATTTTACAATTTTGGTTTCTGTTCCGATCGGTTTCTCAGTTCCCGATTAACTTTGAGCAGCCCTAATCGAGCTTGTGTCTATCAAAGCTGACTCGATTCGAACTCGATTCATGTGAATTCTGGTATGTCTTTTGAATCAAATGTGGACTCTAATTAATATGTCTATAAATAGCTTCCTTATGTGCTTCTCTGATATCCCAAAAAGTGGCACAAATCGAATTTTGTATATAATATTTATTGGGTGCCCTTCTTGGGTGCGACATATGTCTCCTCAATACTTGTTGAATATTGAGTTTGACTCGATAAATGTAGGGCAAATCCGTATACTTCTTGATTGGTTCGAGTTGGTATGTTTTTTTTAATATAAATATTCTGCTCGCTTATTAAATGAGTCCAACCTTAAACTTAAATTCGATCGGAATACACCTATAATGAACTCAAGATTAATATTTAACGAGCCAAACTCAAAGAATTCCTTCGAAAAACTCAGGTCGTTTATAGTTTCAATCGTGTGTAGAGTGAATTTTGTAATTCTTATTCTCGTCCTAATCAAATCAGAGTACCAAATCTTTGTCGGATCAGAGAATTTTGCCACCAAGGGCACGGAGAGACATATGTCCATAGTAAAAGGAACCCAAAAGACTTATTTTTAAGGTAATATTTGATTGACAAACTTTAGGCCGTGGCTGCGGATCATCCTTAACATATTCTAATTTGCTTTTAAAAAAACTTTAGGCCTTCTGGGCTTAATAGATTAGCCCAATTTCGCACTTTTATGTTGCCACTTACTGTGTGGGTTAAAGGATCTTCGGACCTAAACATAGTAGCCCACTGTCAACCACGACATTCTTGTCATTTTCAAAACATTCGATACAAATTTAAATTAAAGTGCAGTAACATAATTCATCTGAAAGTTGAGCGTAGTAACACGAAACAAGTGTAAAGCTCAATGTACTAAAACAAAGTTTTTTTCATTTTATAAAGAGGGTACGAATTCTACGTCAGTTCGATGAGTTTTGTCACCCGTAATCAATCGTGCCATTATCATATCCATTACCCTATCGGACGGGGATGTTAAATCTCCGTCAGGTAAAAAATCTCGCGATAAATTTTGTAATCCCATCTCGTATCGATAATTTTTACCTCTACAATCAACAATCCTATGAGCAAAATGGTAACACTCTAATCTATATACATTCAAGTGAGCTAACTCTACGATCTGTTGGATCAAATCAATACAATCCTCTCGACCCTCTCGACTGATACATCTCGAGCCTCGCCCTGGCCTCGGGCAGCAGGGCATGGATCGAGGGATCGTTCGCGAGATGCGCCTGCTTCCCCGCCCACTCGAACAAGATCTGCACCTCCTCCTGCGCCAGGGTCTCGTTGTCGGGCACGTGCGTGGCAATGTAGCAGAGGAGGATGAGGGAGGGCACCTGGACCATCTGCTCGCCGAAGTAGATGAGCTGGACGAGGAGCTTGACGCCCCCGCGGTCGAGGATCGACCGCGAGTGGCTCGCGTGCAGGTAATTCTCCGTGCACGCGAACTTGTTGAGCGCGACCGCGGCCTCCATGGACACCTCGGGCTCCCCCTCGTCGAGGAGGGCCACGAGGGGCCCGACGATCCTGGTCTCGGTCGCGCGGAACGTCCTCGCGAGGTTCCCGATCGATATGACGCAGGGCGCGAGGAGGGTCGAGTCGGCTCTTGTAATGATGTTGAGGAGCTGGTCGAGGACGGCGCGGGCGGAGGGGGAGGTGGGTTTGAAGGCGGATCGCCGGAGGTCGGCGTTTTCCTCGGCGACGGCGGTGATCTCCATCAGGGCCATGGCGGAGTAGGACTGTACGTCTTCGGGGCCCCGGTGGAGGAGGACGGCGAAGCATAGGAGTGCCCTCGATTCGGTTATGCTCCGGCAGATCGAGGCGTTGCCCTTGGCGAGCTGCCATAGGGCCCTCGCGGCCATGGCCTTCATCTGGGCCTTGGTCTCGGGGTCCTCGGTTTCTCTCCCTCTCATGCTCGTGCCGGAGAAGGAGATCTGGGTCTGGGTCTGGGGGCGGTTGGGGTGTGGGTGGGGGTGTTTTCTCGAGTTAGGGGTATTTTTGGAATTTTGGTGGATTGGGGGTTTCGGGTGCTTGACGGCGATGGTGTTGGTGACGACGTTCTGGATCTGGGCCGGGTTTTGGGAGTTGGGCCGGGTTATCTGGGGCCTGATGGCGTCAGGGGCGTCAGGGGTCTGGGGGTGGATTGATGATGTGGCGGAGGCGGAGGCAGAGGCAGAGGCGGAGATGGTGTTTTGTCTAGTGGGGATTGCGTATTTAATGTGTTCCTCGATCGTCTCGAAGGCCAGGTGGCTTACGAGGAGGCGGATCGCGTTGCTCTGCCCGAAATGATCCTGGCATTTCGGGTGGTGCGCGGCTAGTTCTGAGATGGACCAGGCCACGATGGTCTGGACTTTCATGTGGCCATCTTTGAGGATCTTGGCGAACACGGGGCAGACCCCCGAGTTCACGATCTGTTCCACGCTCTCAGGGTCGCGGCCCAGGAGGCCCACGGCCCTGACAGCGTTTTCCTGGCTCTCGAGCTCGCCCTCCTTGGCGAGCCTGAGGAGCGCGGGCACGCCGCCTTCCTCGATTATGAGCCTCCCGTAGCGGTCGTTGTCGCGCGCCAGGGAGACGAGGGAGGCGGCGGCGTCTGACCGCTCCTCGGGCGTGCCTGTCAGCAGGATCGCGACCTGCTCCCAGACGAGGCACAGGATGGGCTCGTTGGCCGCGATCGGGGGGAGGCCCAGGTACTCGTCGTCGCGGTCGCTCCCCGAGGAGGATACCCTGAGGAGCCACGACACGTCGCCGATGGAGTTCTCGAGCTGGATCAGGATCTTCCTGAAGCTCCCCGAGGGGATGATGGTGAAGAGGCGCTTCATAATGCTGTTCGCGCGGCACTTGACGACCAACTTCAGGGCCTTCCCGAGGACCTGCTCGGTGTCTTCGATGATCCGCCTCGTCGGCCTCTTGTACAGGCCGTTGCTCGCCCTGGCGGCCTGGCGGAGCAACGCCGCCAGCTTCTCCGTCTTCGCCTTCACCTCCGCGCAATCCGCCTTGAACGAACGTGCCTGGCCGGCCAATTTCGTCGCCTGGTCGGCCAATTGGATCGGCCGGGCCAGGATCTGCTTCACCGCCGCCGCCATAACCTAGCGGAGCCTGACCACCACTCCTCCGCCGCGCCGCCGCCACAATGCGGCCCCAATTTGACCGGAAATGTGAAATTCCAAGTACTCTTCGACCGTTATTACCGTTAAACGGTTAAAAACTCTCGATTCGGGTTCGAAATCATCGGAATCGTCGAATCATACCATCCAGGGCGGTGGAGGAGTGGTGGCGCCGCCCGGTGGAATGAAAAATGAAGGCGGTGTTGGGAGTTATCGTCAAATGGTCAAACGTGAATTTCTCCAAAATTTATGTGACCTTCGATTGGTCGTGTTTTATACCGACATATATATAGGAGTTGTCTCTTTGGTTGGTCCTAAAGAGCTCGGCCTTGTCCGAATCCACGTGGCGCGTGTTGATTGCACATATTCGAGAAGCTTGCTCGAGTGATTTTTCCTGATATAATATTTCTTAAGCTCAAAAGTTTATACCGTCTTTTTTTTAAAGTATTAATAATTTAAATATCACGTTTTAATGTACGATTGATAATTAAAATTCTAACGTGCGACACACGATATAACAAAACCTTGAAAAAAAATGATTTAGTAGGATATGATATCATACGAATAATAATTACACGTATTTGAGAAACTATAATAATTCGTTTTTTCATAAATGTGTATTAGTCTTTAAAAATATTGAATATAGTGTAGGTGACCGTTAAATAAAATTCGAGTAAATCTATTAATTTCAATTACAAATAAAGAAACAGTAAAATTTATTATTTTCGTAGATATATTGATAACATTCTGTAAAGTCAGAAAATACAATTCAACAAAATGATAATCAATGAAGAATAGTAACATTGTAGTGGACAATAGCATCACCGAGTAGATTGAACCAATAGGTATGAGCCAGAGCATAGCCGCGAGCGAACCGGAACAAACCGGTCCCGCCGATGACCGGAAGTTCACGAACCGTATGCATAACCGAGTTCTTCCCAAGGACACTAATCGAGCTCCCGTTATAAATCCCGTCCTCGAAGCAATAAGTCATGACCATGAGGAGCCCGAGCTCGTCCTGGGCCGCCGACCCGTACACCCCCTGGGCCCGGCCCACGAGCTTAGACTTCGGGTCGGGCCCAACGGTCAGCGGGTCGTCGGCCATCAGGATGGCCCCGAAGAGGGTGGGGGATGTGTTGGTCATGTTGGCCTGGGCCACCCTGATCGCGCTCGGGCTGGGCCCGCTGACCGTGTCGTGGAAGTAGAACTCGAGGCTGGTCAGGGTTTCCTTACCGGGCCGGGACTTGACACGACGGGCCCAAGTCTTGGCTCCATCGCATGCCACCACGCCGGCGGCGGCGAGGAGGAAGAGGAGAGGGAGAGAGAGAGTTTTTGGTGCCATTAGAGAAACCAAAAGTCTAGTTTCAAATTTTTGGGTGGTGAGAAGTTGAGTTTTATAGAAAGGATCGAAGAGACAAATATTGTATATATAAAGGAATTGTAGTGGGCTTATGCATCATTTAATTAGCTTTCCTACTTTACTATTAAATTTGTTCTTTTTCTAAAGTTGGATTTATATGACACGCTAGAAGATTTGGTTGTTTCGTGTGTAATAAGATATTTTATTTTTCCATACCAAATACCACGTCTAAATAAGAGTGGACACATTTTACTCAAAATCGAAATCGAACCAACATTCAAATCGAATTCAAACCAAAAAATCGAAAATTGTGAGTATCAAATTAAATTTAAGTCTGAAAATTGAGAACCAAATCAATTCGATATAAACTTAAAATGTTTAGTTGAGCTACTAACTTGTTTCTCATGTGCAATATAAATCTAAGTATTTACATTATGTAATCTTTACCTTTTACATGGTAATAATAAATCATGTAGCAATTTTGAAACCCATTGACTCGTGGATAGCTATTAATCTAATGTATAATCACTAATTATTGTCCTCCATTTATGTATAAATTCACTTAATAAAACATTGCAATCACCTTCGTTTTTATTGTTAATCTAGATTCACGACTATTAAAACTCAATAAATTTAAAAATTTTAATTTGACATTCAGATATACATAAATTTATGGGATAATGACACTTTGTTACACCTAACTATAGCGAAATGACACTTTCATATCCTAACTATTTTTCTCTTTTTTCAATATACTGACAATTTTTTTGTGACAACATACCTCTAAAATGCCTAATATACCTAAAATATCCATGGTCGGGTAAATGAATTTGATTTGAACCAGTTTGATTTCACTATTAGTTCAATTCTATTTTTTTCAATTGAACCAGAGATATTTTAGGTATATTAGACATTTTAGAGGTAAGTTGTCACAAAAAAATTGTTAGAGTACTAAAAAAGAGAGAAAATAGTTAGGGTATGAAAGTGTCATTCCGCTATAATTAGGTGTAACAAAGTGTCATAATACCTGAATTTATTTATTTTACGCATTAAAGTAGGAGCCGACAATTTTGTCTTCACATTGGAGCTGTGGAGTTCTATATTGGGCACTCACAATAGGGTCTCTTTTGTTTTTGGTGGGACATTGTAGTGTCAAATGGGTTGGAAAACCCTAAATTGGGTACCCCTAAGTCAAGCCCTAACTAGTGTTTTTGGTGTACCATTTTGTGATGTCAAAGTGTTGTTTAGCTACAAATTTATGAGAAAAAGACTTAGGTGACCCATACACATAGCTTTCTCTTTCTCATGCCTTTGTTTGGTTAATGGCTATATAGAATTTGAACAAATCAACTTTATTGAAATTTGGTAACATACTCCACAAATGGTCCTCAATTTCTGCAATCCCTCAACAACCCAATTTTAAGTGGTTGGTGACTTGCCTGCTCCATTGACCCATATGGCATAATTTCAATTTTGGACATCACTTTCTTGCATGGATTGGAAATATTACAAAAAAATAAATGATAAATAAATCATGTTTTGATATTATATTCTAAAAGTGAGATTGTGTATGAAAAATAACGATGAGAGATAGATCATTGGTATGTGATGTAAGACGGAAAAGATTAATTTAAGGTATAAGACAAAACTTTATTTCAACTGAATTTCAACCGAAAAACATAAAATTAACTAAAAGTCTCAAATGTTTATTGAATTATAACAATATTTGCATATTTTAGAAGCAATATTTGATGTAGAGAGCCAAGACGGTTATTTTTGACAAATAAAGCGTGTAGGCAACGTTTGGGTCGATCAAATTCTAAATGTGTTGCGCACCAAATAATTATTTAGTAGATTTCAAATTTCAATAATTTAAATGTTACGATACATGTTGAATTTTAACAGTTACGTTTTTTGCCAACCACAAGGATCTCTTGTGTACGACATTTAATGCAACAAAACCTCCAACGTTGGTACTAGTGCTTCAAGGCCGACTCAACAATTATTCAGACCTAATTATTTTTATAAAAAAAAGTATTTTATTTCTTATAGAAAAAGAAGGCCATACAAATTTAGGCTTTATTTTAAAAGTCAGGCCTAAATAAGTAGCATGTCTAACACTATTTTTTGAATGAGCCTAAAGCAAAGGCTTCACCGGTTTTATGGTGAACCCGATCCTAGAGTGCTGTAAAAATCTACTCTTTAATTCCCTTTTCTTATTCTGAGTCTCTAATTACAACGGAATTCGAAACTCAGACTTTTCCACTAATAATGTAAGACTCAAACCGTTGCGGTGTCACCTCAGGGACACACTAACATATTCTTAAGAAATATTAAAATGAATTTGTGGGGTTAATTTCTAAAAATTCAAATACTTTTGCATTACAAAAAAGAAAAAAATTTAACCGGTCAAGGCGGGCCGAGTTTGACCCGCTACATTCACAAGAATATATTTAGAGACGGGCCTGATGGTCTTGGCCCTATTCCTTCTACGAAATAGAGGCCCAATAAGACCCACTTCACTAAATAATTACAGGCCCAATAACATATATTTCACGAAAATCAGTAATTATAGAGGCCCATTTGCGGGGGAGGGAGGTGAAGTACACGCGCCCCTGAACTCTATCTACATGTATAGATTTCGCAGGCTTTTTCTGGTTTTTTTTTGGATTTCGGAGAAAATGGAAGTCCCCGCCGTCACCGATCGAACTCTGAGCGGACTCGACACTGATCGGCGACGCCTCAGGTACGTTCCGGCGACGGATTCGCCTCCGTCGCCACTTGCTTCGCGGTTCTAGGGTTTGCGTTTTTGAATTCACCCCCAGTTTCTGCAATAACCCGGTTCAGTGATTTCAATTCGAACGCGTGTGAGTAGAAATTGATGTGATCGAGTTGGTGGGTTTTGGTTTGTTGGGGTTTGGTTTTGTTTGGAATTTGGTTTCTGCGATAATGGGTCCTCGAATCTAATGTGCTGTGAGATTTTTATTGTTGTTTTTGTTTGTGGGGAGGTCTGTGTTTTGTGCTTCATTGTGACTTTGTGTTTTTTTTATTTGGAAGTGATGTTTTTTTTGTTTCTGTTGATAGTGGAGACTGAGATCTTAATTGGGTTTTCCCAGTTCTTGTAGATTTATTCTACTAAATGTTTTGACTGTCAATTGATAGGAGCAAAATGTTCCTTAAATGTGGGGTTTTTGGTGTATTTATTTGGTTTGTTGAAATTTTATGTCTGCAATAGAATAGCATTTGAACAATCAGTTCTAATGGTTTTTTTTGTTCAACAATTTGTAGTGTGAAGTAACTGTATTTTATGTGATTAAGTATATGTTTTGTCCAGTTTCTAACGGTTGTTTACATTGTTAATATCTAGACATGTATTTTACAGTTATTACTTGGTAAAGCTTTTGAATTTATATCTTGTAATAATGGTGTGTTTGTGTGTGTATATATAGAAATAATGACAGTGTATTATCTGACTTGCATCTTATGATTGTATTTGGGTGATTTATGGATGGCGTTATTTGATCCTAAGATGATGAGAGTTAATCGATTCGTTTATGAGCAATATGTTGATGCTTGTTTTCTTTTGTTTTCATGGAATCAGTTTGAGGGACGATGGGTTTGATTGTGTTGATGATATTGCTCCGAATGAAGAGAGAGCTCTAGAGAAGATTGAAGAAGACGCAACGAGTTTGAGGGCAGTGAATCCGGAATTAAACGAGAAAACTCTAGAGAAGTTAATTATTGAGGATATGGAAATTCAAGAAGATGCAATCACTTTGGGGGAAGATGGGGTTGATTTTGCTGATGACGTTGCTCAGAAAGAAGATAAGGCTCTGGAGAAGGTTGAAGAAGATTCAACTAGTTTGAAGGAAGCAGAATCTTATTTTGCCAATGAGACTTCTCGTAAAGAAGACAGCGGTGATACTAGTCCGAAGGATGAGAGTACTCCAGAGAAGTCAGGTTTTGGGAAGGACATGGAAATTAAAGATGATGCAGGGGAAGATGGGTCTGATTGTGCCGATAACATTGCTCAGAAAGAAGAGAAAGCTCCAGAGAAGATTGAAGAAGATGTAACAAGTTTGAGAGCAGCGGAATTTGATTTTGCCAATGGGAGTTCTCATGAAGAAGAAACCGCTGATTCTGATACAGAAGAAACTGGTGAAACTATTCAAAAAGAAGAGAAAACTCCAGAGAAGGCAATTATCGAGGACCTGAGAATTCAAGAAGATGCAACCAGTTTGAGGGCAGAGGGCTCTGAATGTGCTGATGACACTGTCAATGGAGAAGAGACGGCTCCGGAGAATATTCAAGAGTATGCAACTAGTTTGGGGGGAGAAGGTTCCGAAGAAGAGACTGATGAGAACGCTCAAACAGAAAAGAAAATTCCGGAGATTCAAGACGATTTAACTAGTTTGAGGGAAGATGATTCTAGTTGTGCAGATGACCTGGTTAAGGAAGACGAAAAAGCTCCGCAGGATATTCAAGAAGGTTCAACTAGTTTCCGGGCTGAGAGTTCTGATTTTGCTGATGAGGCTACTCAAAAAGAAGAGAATATTTCAGAGTCAATAGTGGAGAAGGATGATTCTGACCGTGTTGATGATACGACTCAGCCAGAAGATAGTAGTCCAGTGAAGTCAACAGTGGAGAAGGATGGGAATATTCAAGATGATGCAACCAGATTGAGGAGTGAGGGTTCTGCTTGTGTAGATGACACTGCTAGTGCTAATGACGAAGAGAAAACTACACAGGATATTCAAGAACGTTCAATTAGGATTCCGACCGAGAGTTCTGATTTTGCTGATGAGACTGCTCACAAAGAAGAGAATAATTCAGATGGCTCTGACTGTGCTGATAATATTGCCCAGGCGGAAGAGAAAAGTCCAGTGAAGTCAACAGCCGAGCAAATTCCAGAAGATGCTGCGAGATTGACGGTACAGAGTACTGATTTCCCCGATGAGACTGCTCATAAAGAAGAGACTGATAAGAATGCTTTAAAAGTAGAAAAAAACTCAGAGAAGTTAATATCAGAAGAGGATCAGAAGATTGAAGATGTCACAGTCAGTGTGAGGGGTATTGATGATACTGCTCGGGAACAAGATAAAACTCCAACAACTGAGCTAGTTCGGGAAGATGCAACTAGTTTAAGGGTACCAAACTCTGAATTTGCTGATGAGACTGCTCGTGAAGTTTCCAACAACAATGCCGCAGTTGAGGAGACTGGAAAGAAAGAAGAAAACATTCATAAAGAGAGTTCTCAAGCAAGGACAGAACCGGATAATCAGCCTGCACCACGTCTTGTTTCAACAACTACAAACCCTGCTTCTAGTGCTGCTGCACCTTCTACAGTCCATCCAGCTGGTCTTGGGCGTGCCGCTCGCTTGTTAGAACCTACACCTCGAGCAGTTCAACAGCCTCGTGTAAATGGAACCGCATCACAGACTCAAACCCAACAAATAGAAGATACCAATGGGGAGGCCGAGGAGTATGACGAGACTCGGGAACAACTCCAAATGATACGGGTGAAATTCTTAAGGCTGGCACATAGGCTTGGGCAGACTCCCCACAACGTTGTAGTGGCACAGGTTTTGTACAGACTTGGATTGGCAGAGCAGCTCAGAGGCAGAAACGGAGGGCGTGTTGGCGCCTTCAGCTTTGATCGTGCGAGTGCCATGGCAGTACAGCTTGAGGCAGCTGGGCAGGAGCCTCTCGATTTCTCCTGCACGATTATGGTTCTTGGAAAGACGGGAGTTGGTAAAAGTGCAACAATCAATTCAATATTTGACGAACAGAAATTCTGCACCAGTGCCTTTCAAATGGGCACTCAGAAAGTGCAGGATGTTGTTGGAACTGTTCAGGGGATTAAGGTGCGAGTGATCGACACACCAGGCCTTCTATCTTCCTGGTCTGACCAACGCCATAATGTGAAGATCCTCCGCTCTGTCAAGCAGTTCATCAAGAAAACCCCTCCTGATATTGTGCTGTATCTCGATAGGCTGGATATGCAGAGTAGAGATTTTGGTGATATGCCACTTTTACGCACCATCACTGACACATTTGGACCGTCCATTTGGTTCAATGCGATTGTGGTTCTGACTCACGCTGCCTCTGCTCCACCAGATGGCCCAAACGGTACTGCATCTAGCTACGACGTGTTTGTCACCCAACGTTCTCATGTTGTTCAGCAATCCATTCGACAAGCAGCAGGGGACATGAGACTCATGAATCCCGTCTCATTAGTGGAGAACCACTCTGCGTGCAGAACAAATAGGGCCGGGCAAAGAGTCTTGCCGAATGGTCAGGTTTGGAAGCCTCATTTGTTACTGCTGTCTTTTGCATCGAAAATCCTCGCCGAAGCAAACACACTTTTGAAGTTGCAAGACAGTCCTCCTGGAAAACCCTCCACAACTCGGTCTAGAGCGCCACCATTACCTTTCCTCCTCTCGTCTCTACTTCAGTCGAGACCGCAGCTGAAGTTGCCTGCGGAGCAGGCTCTTGGTGAGGAAGACGATGATCTAGACGGGTCTTCAGATTCAGACAACGAAGCTGAGTATGATGACTTGCCTCCGTTTACACGCTTGACTAAGGCTCAGGTGGTAATGCTTACTAAAGCTCAGAAAAAGGCCTATTTTGACGAATTGGCATATAGAGAAAAGCTTGTTATGAAGAAACAGTTGAAGGAAGAGAAAATGCGAAGGAAGATACTGAAAGAAATGGCAGCTTCAGGACAGGGTTTACCGACTGAGAATAGTGAAAATCCGGAAGAAGAAACTGACACTGCAATTCCTGCAGCACCAATGCCAGATTTAGCGTTGCCCGCTTCTTTCGATTCTAGTAACCCGACTCATCGGTATCGCTGCCTTGATTCAGCCAGCCAGTGGATCGTGAGGCCCGTTCTAGACACTCATGGCTGGGATCGTGACGTGGGTTATGAGGGAATAAACGTGGAACGATTCTTTGTAGTTAAAAATAAATTACCTGTAGCTTTTTCAGGGCAGGCGTCGAAGGACAAGAAAGACGCCAATGTCCAAATGGAAATAAACAGTTCCTTAAGCCACGGAGAAGGGAAATCCACATCAATGGGCTTTGACCTGCAAACTGTCGGGAAGGACATGGCCTATACTCTGCGCGGCGAGACAAAATTCTGTAACCATAGGAGAAACAAGGCAACAGCTGGCCTCTCAGCGACTATTCTTGGCGACGCTTTCTCAACTGGGCTGAAACTCGAAGACAAGCTGATAATCAATAAATGTTTCAGGATGGTCATGGCGGGAGGTGCCATGACTGGTCGTGGCGATGTTGCTTATGGTGGCAGCCTCGAGGCCCAATGGAGAGACAAAGACTATCCTATCGGGCGTTTTCTATCAACGTTAGGCCTGTCTATCATGGATTGGCATGGAGATCTTGCCATTGGAGGAAATATACAGACCCAGGTACCAATCGGCCACTCCACAAACTTGATCGCTCGCGCCAATTTGAATAACAGGGGAGCGGGACAGATAAGTGCCCGCCTCAATAGCTCGGAGCAGCTTCAGATAGCGTTGGTTGGCCTCATTCCTCTTCTCAGAAAGGTGGCTGACCAGTTCTTGCAGTTGCAGTATGGACAACAATGAAGTGCACTTGTAGGAGACAATGTGAGTTATATCTGCCAAATTTCTTTATATATGATCGTATTTTTCCTGGATATTAGCTATCCTAGTTTCTCTAATAGCTACTTGCATTTTCGTGATTTTTAGCTACCTGAACCTTGATCTCACTTCTGTTCAACAAATCTTATGTCGAAATTAGTAAGTATTTGTTTGCAAGTTTATTCATATTGCAAGTTTACTTTCATGTCTTGCACTTGTTGATGCATTGTGATTGAGGAAAATATACTGCCAATTAGTAGTTTATCTATGATTAGAGTGCAGAACTTAGTCACATTTGGTTGAAATGTGTTAGGAAAGTGTATTACGTTACAACTTGTTGATAGGGGTGTTCGGTTACCCGAGCCATTTAATTGGATTGAACCGGAGCAGCCGGTTCTCAACATTATGTAATTAGACCCGGGACCTTTTGAAAGAGTTTGGGTCGGTTATAACCAACATAATAAACAGTGGTTCTTCGTCTAGAACCGGACTGAAATGTAATGTGAAGGCTTCATTTTGAGCCCGATTTATGGGTTTAATTAGCCATATGTACCTTTTTTTTGGTTCGGTCTAGTTCTCACATTGGGTCTGGTTTTTGGTCCGAATGGAACACTGAAATAAAAGACATTCGAATG
The DNA here is from genome assembly GCA_963920655.1 of Geranium rotundifolium. Lineage (NCBI taxonomy): Eukaryota > Viridiplantae > Streptophyta > Magnoliopsida > Geraniales > Geraniaceae > Geranium > Geranium rotundifolium. Next base: position 37,532,658 of record OY987317.1, read on the forward strand.
TCCATGCAATACTAAGCTATAGACTATAGTTACAAAATGGTTATAGACAATTCTGGTTCTTCCCGGTTAACCACCAGTTTTAACTTATAAGAACTGTATTTGAACTGTAATTGACCAGTTCACTAAAATACATAACGAAAATCGACCAGTTCACTAAAATACATAACAAAAATCGAACTGTTAGCCATCCATGGTTATTGCTTTTTCAGATATGATACAGTCTGGTTCTTGATTCAGGATCTGTTTTTGGCCCAAAATGAACACCCCTACTTATTTCTTTCATCAATGGTGATGTGGGTTTTAGGAATTACTGGTTTTGACATAGTGCTGTAAAAACGCTAGGCGCTAGTCGGTCGAAGAGGGCCTTCTAGGTACTAATCGAGGATTTGTCGGAGATTAATTGGAAAATAAATCAAATTCAAAGATTAATCAGGAATTATAAAAGATTAATCGGAGACTAATCATGATGGATTTTACAACATTGTTTAGACATAGAAAGTTCATTGTCTGAGTGAAGGAGGCTTTCTGATTCTGGTGGCTTGCTCAAACCCATAAGCAGTCTCAATGAGCTTTGGCTCAGACCATTTGAGACCTGAGAAGCAAATGCCAAAAGGGACACCATTGTTGTCATAACCAGCTGGGACAGTGATCCCAGGAAAGCCTCCAATTGCTAGGATAGGAGCTAGGGTTGGACCAGGAGTCACCAATGCATCGAGCTTGTTCTCTATCATTAGCTTCTCAAACCCATTTTGTGATAGTTTTGTTAGGTTTAGGAGAGCCTCTTTTTCTAGGTCTCCTATTCCATTTGTGGCCTCAGCTCCCAAGAACACTTCTTGCCCAAACTCTTCTATCATTTCCTGCATACCAAGCAAGAATAGATTACTTAACGGGATAATCGTGGTTAGGTACCCTTGCCGAAACTAGTTTTGCAATTAGGTACACACGTCTAACCTTTTTTTAACTTATCTGGACAAAATTTTAAGTGTATTTATGTGAAAAAAACATAAATAAAGATTTTGGGTGATTTGACAAGCTAAAAAGATGAGATTATTATGTGGTCTAGGTTATGGTTTGGTTTACAGTTTTGGAAAATAAAAATCAGAAGTGATGGGTATGGATAAATTTTATGAATTCTTATAATCCCTGTTAATCTCCAATTAGTTGAATAATTTGAGTAATTCTTGATCAGTTCCTAAATGTCTTATCCACTTGATTAGTGCCTAAAGTTTTATAATATTTTTTTTCTCCTATAAATGAGTTTAAAATACTTGATTTATTTAAATCATATTTTACAAAAAAAATTGCCTTCATGTCTATTTTGATTAGTTTTAGACTTTTTAGTTACTAATATTTTTAAATCATATTGTTATTTTAACTTTATATTTGGGTTAAAATGAATATAAAATAAAATATAGTGCGTCTTGAGTGAGCGGAATGATTTGAACTGCAACCCGCTCAAATATTTAACGATTGTCAATCATCCAAAAAATTAGGGTAATGGGTAGTTCTCAGTTGAGAACAACAATATCGTCAGAGCGAGGACTAGAATCATGTAACATGATGATATAAGGAGCAATGCACTAACCAAATCAGAGAACTTCTGGTTGAAGGCTATGACATCAGCCAATGATCTGACTGGTGATTCCACCAAGTCTCTTAAGTACCCATTAAAGGCCAATTTGAACTCAGCAGCCAAAGCTATGGCTTCCCCACTTTTGAATGGATCCAATATGACATCAATGTTGGCTATTTCCAACTTGTCCACCAAAACTGCCCCTTCTTGTCTGAAAAAAAACCAAGCAAATGTTAACTATGCCCCTAAAAACATTATTTGTGAAGTACTATGTTTTTGTTACCTCAATGTCATGAAATGTTGCTCAAAAGCTTGGGTCATGACAGAACCTTGTGTGAAATTGAAAAATGGGTTCCTCACTATCCCCAGTCTCTTCCCCTTGAGTCCATCAGGATTCAAGTGCTGCTTGTATCCATTGTAGGGAATGTATTTGGATGCCAACCTGGTTGCTTCGTCGTTCGGGTCCGAACCCGAGATGGCGTCTAGAACGTAAACAGCGTCCGATACCGTCCTGCCTATAGGCCTGATTCGTATAGGGTTGTTCAGAAAATACCCGAATCAGTGCGCGAAAATTAGATTGGGTAAAACTGAAGCAGTTCGGTTCGGTTATAATTGAAAATTACTATAATTGATTTGGACATGCTGCTCGTTTTAGGTTTATTCTCGTTAATTTGGCTTACAACTATTGGGTCAACAAAAAATAAGTTGAAAGAATCTCAATGATAAAAAAAATCCATGAAAATAGTTCAAATAAAACCGTATGAACCGAAAACTAGCTGGTTGAAAATCGAACTGAATTTCCCAGTTTAGTTTTGGTCTTGAAAATCGAAAAACAGTATTCTAAAATTTCTCGACTTGTTCGAATAATCCGCAATCAGTTCCAGATTAATCCTTCAATCGATTTCTTTTCCGATTCGTTCCCTACTAATCCTCGATTAGTCTCCATAAACATAATGCTCTCTCCGTCTGACCAGAGCGTAACAATTTTTTGAACCCTGTCGAAAATAAGTACTAGATTGAGGTGCTTAGATTGTTGTTACCCTATAGTGTCTTGTCTTGGGGAAATTGGGATGATTCCAGCTCTGCTGGTGAGGCCAACTGTTGGTTTGATGCCAACCACAGAATTGGCACTTGCTGGGCACAAGATTGACCCATCAGTCTCTGTTCCAAGTGACACTGCCACCATGTTTGATGCCACTGAAATGGCTGATCCACTGCTTGACCCACATGGATCAGCTGATAGGACATATGGATTCTACAAACCCAAATATTAAGTTGTGAATTTGAAGTGAATTGGAAACCCAAATTGTGTTGTTACCATCCCAATAGTGAAGCAAAATATTTGAGTCAAAAGGAGACTCGATATCTCAGATCCAATCTAGGGCAGAGACATAGTCACAAAACCCGCCCTAAAATTGTTCATGTGTCATCCCTTATGAGGAAGTAGAATGGTTAAATTTAACGGAGACTCGATATCCCCGTTCGATCTGAACGGGACAGAGACAGAATCTCAAAACTTGGCCCGAAATTTTCGTTTGACATCCCTATGAAGTAGTACTTTCCGATAATAACCGAACAAACCAAACTGACCGAAAAATAACCAAACCAAATAGAACTGACTTGATTCAATTCAAAATTGAACCAAACTCTGTGAGTTCGGTTTCGAATATAAAATGGGAACCGATGAAAAACCAAACCTAATCGAAAACTGATCGATTTAGATATCGATCTTTATTAATTGGGTCTGAAAATATTGGTCCAACAAATAATAACCAAGACCGGCCCAAAATGTGAGAATTTCATGAAAATCGATTTAAAGAAAATCCAACAAAAAATTAGCAGATCAAAATAGTTTAAAATGTGAGAATTTCGTGAAATCCATCCGCCAGCTCAGTTTCGATTTTTATTTTTGTAAAATCGAATCGATCAGTTTGGTTCAAAATCAAACCGCGAACAACCCTGTAATATAAACAAAATGTTTGAATCCAACAGAAGCTCGACATCCCAATCCGACTGTGACATAAACAAAATCACAAGTGCCATGAACTCTCACCTTGCCCTGTCCTCCCCTTGGACTCCACCCACTAGGTGCATTGAGTGACCTAAAATTAGCCCACTCACTCAAGCTAGCCTTCCCCAAAACAATAGCCCCAGCCTGCCTCAACTTGGCCACCACACCAGCATCCCCACAAACCACTGACCCAAGCAGTGCAAAAGACCCTGCAGTGGTGTTGAGCCTGTCCTTTGTCCCAATACTGTCCTTGACAATTACAGGAATGCCATGGAGCCCAGGCAATGACATGGGTGCATTGGCCCTCCTTTCCTGGTCAGCCACGTCAGCATGCCACGTGGCATCTGGGTTCACCTCTATGACCCCTCTGAGTGTTGGGTTGAGCCTCTTGATCTCATCCAGGTAGAGCTCAACAAGCCTCTTGGAGGTGAGCTGGTTGTGGTGGAATGCAAGCTGGAGGTCATCAATGGTGGCTTCTTGGACTGAAAAAGCTTCATTGATGGAGAAGAAGCTTGGTGAGAGGATTGTGGCTATGGTGAGGAGTAGGAGAGGAGGCAAGTTCATGGTTGTGGGTCAATGGGTTTTTCAAATCATCCACATTTCTTTACAAGGATTTATAAACAATATGGGGGTTGAGACCAGTGTTTTAAAAATCGCTAGGCGTCAGTCGGGAGGAGGGTACCTTATGAGGACTAATGGAGAATTGATTGGGAATTAATTAAAATAAATTAAATTGAATGACTAGTTGGGAATTATAGATGATGAATCAGTGACTAATCAGACAATACTGAAATTGACCAATTCCAATTCACTAGACGAAGGCCGAGACACGACGAGTTGAGAAGTGGTGATGGAGACTGATTGTTTGATGCTAATGCAGAGTACATAACAAAGCACATCGGTTATAGTTATTTTTTTGGCTTAAGACTTAATAATCGCGAGTCTTTATAACTTAACTTAGACGTGTGTCAGCGGAGTTCTTGGAGCAATTCATAAATTAGAAATTCGTTCAAATCATCCACGTTAGATTGTACGCTCTTAAAATTATTGATTTAAACGAAAAGATAGTGAGACATCATGTACCAAATGTTACCCGCTAAGATTTCACATTTTTCTCTTTTCCCGTTTTTCTTTTATCTTTTGCTCTATCGATTTTTTTTTTATTCTCGAATTTTTTGGTTTTTTTTTCAGGATCTAACTTCTCTGTCTTTTTAATAATATTGCAATTTGCTTATATAAAATTTTCTTTTTACCTAATGTTACCTAAATCGATTCTTGAATTTTCAAAATTGAGGACTTCGTATGACCAATTCTTTTCTTTGCCGTCCAATTCCGGCAAATTTGGATTCATGAGCATTGGATCTTATGATAATGTTGTAGAACAAGAAACATCATGAAATGTTACTTACATAAAACCTTAAATAATATATTGCAAGTGGATATAATAGGACATCAAACATGAGCCCAAGTCGTTCAAGTGAGACATATAACATGTTATGGGCTTTTGGCAAAATTTTGGGCTTTATCTACGAGGCCGACGATGAAGCTGCTATCCAGAAATTTGAGGAAGTTCAAGCCAAAAACAAGGCGTCTTTGTGTATGGTTTCCAAAGTTGAGCCTAAGCACCGAAAAGGATTTAAAGATAACAATCGAAAGCTTTGGTCAGATTTTGAATCGAGACGGAGTAACTTATCGCGGTGATCATAATCTCCTCAAATCAATGACACATCCTGTTTTTTCAGCATGAAGCTGTACTCAACTCACATCAACTCATCGCCGTCAAACTCATTTTTTGTCAATTTTTCAATCTTCAATTTCTCATTTGTTGTATTGATGTAATTTTGCTGGCTCTTCTCTCCCATCTTGGAAGGGATTTGTCGGGCCATTAATACACATTTCTTTTGCTAGAAAAAAAAGATGAGATGTTCAAGACCTATTTTAGTAGCGGTAAATTTGAACTCACAAGCTTTGGATTTTATGAAAATGTCAAAGACAAGAAACATAATGAAACATCATAGGACTTCACAAATAATTCATTGAAAACTATTGTACCAAACTATATAATATCAATTTTTAATAGCGAAAATCGAACTAACTTCACACATTAACTATGAGGTCACTGGTTCTAATCCTCGTCGTAACTAGGCCCGTTTTCATTTGCAGGGCTTAAATCTGCAGGAGACGACGGCAGAGCCCGAATTGACCCGAATGAAGTCGAGCCCAGTGAGGAGGACCTGCCTGGAGGAGCCCATGAGGGCCCAATTGACATGCTGAACCACTCCAATGGGAGAGAATTGGAAGAGAGGGTTGTGGTAGGAGTTGAGAAGTGCTGTGATGCCCTCCCTCAGGAGGGTCTGGTAAGGGTCTCCCCTACCCTCCAACCCTTGCTCTAGGGTCATGTCCGTCCCATATCTTCTTCCTGCCAAGCTCCCGAATATCACTGTCACCTTCATGTCCGGGTTCAGTGCCCTCCAGTAGCATCTGTACTCCGGCATGGTCCAGTTCCTGCTCGATCACATTTCAAAAAAAAAATCAAGCTTCTAAAACTCGGGTCTGAGGAGAACTTGGCAAGGCTAAAAGTAAACAACTCTGAGAACTCGGGGACCGAGTGAGAACCCGGTTGAACTCTACTACCATGCACAGGTTCAAAGATCAGTCAACTCGGGAGAGCTTTTTTTCTAAATAATTACAGTTTCTTAAAGGAAACGAAAAACTTAAGGCTTGATCATAATTTTAAAAAAAAGGTTCTAAAACTCGAGACTGAGAACTCAGCGAGGCAAAAATAAGGCGTTCTGAGAACTTAGGGAGTGTCTTTGACCAAACCTGACCCAGTTGACCAAGTCAGAAATTAGTAAAATAGAACCACCAAATACGGTTCAAAGATCGGTGAACTCAGTTTTACCGAGTTCTCGGGAAGAAATGAGGAGTTTGTTTTTGAATATTTACACTTTCCTTAAACTACCCGAAAACCACCCCCCATCTATCCTGATGAGATTCGATCTCACGACTTCCCCACTGGAAGTGTGAGTCTGAAACTATTAGGGTGTTCCCGTGAGAACAGAACTGGGGAATATTAAAACACTTGGGAGAAAACCCCATGAAAATTGGGGCTTTATCTTTGATTTATAGTTTTTGTTTACTTAAATGTTTCACAACGCTAATGACATGATCCAACTGCTAAAGTACAGATGAATATTTTTCATTGTTAGCAGAAAATGAATGAAGTTATTTGAATTACTTACTGATGTGAGCAGACTGAAGCTTGCAGGAATGGCAATGGTGGCATAGGGGGCATTGGAGGAAGCCTAAAAGGTGGAGCTGGTGTTGTTGGTCCAGGATTAGGATATCCTGGAACAGGAGTGACTGGTTCAGGATTAGGATCAGTTTGTTCGGGAATAGGAGTTGGAGGTAGCGGTGCAGGATTGACAGGTACTGGCGAATAAGGATCGTTTTGTTCTGGATCAGGACTCGGAGGCACTGGGGTAGGATTGGCATAACCTGGATAGGGACTTTCTTGTTCAGGATTAGGAGATGGAGGTACCGGGACAGGATTGACTGATCCTGGATAAGGCAATGCAGGTCCAAGAATAGGGCTTGGAGGCGTTGGGACAAGATCAGCAGGTCCTGGGTAGGGATTGGCTTGTCCAGGCGTAGAATACGGAGGAGGTTCTGGATTATGACCGGCTTGTCCGGGCGTAGAATATGGAGGAGGTTCTGAATAAGGACTGTCTTGCTCGGGCGTAGAGTATGGAGGAGGTTCCGAATAAGGATTGTCTTGCCCGGGCGTAGAATATGGAGGAGGTTCCGAATAAGGATTGTCTTGCCCGGGCGTAGAAGGTTCTGGATACGGATTATTGGTTTGTCCAGGCGTGGAATACGGAGGAGGTTCTGGATAATGATTGGCTTGTCTGGGCGTAGAATACGGAGGAGGCTCTGGATAATGATTGGCTTGTCTGGGCGTAGAATACGGAGGAGGTGGTGTCGAATATGGAGGAGGTTCTGGATACGGATTTTGTCCAGGTGTAGAATACGGAGGAGGTTCTAGTCCTGGATACGGATTGGCCTGTCCGGGCGAAGAATATGGAGGAGGTTCTGGATAGGGATAAGGATTGGCTTGTCCAGGCGTAGGATATGGAGGAGGTTCCGGATAAGGATTGGCCTGTCCGGGCGTAGGATAAGGAGACCTGGGATAAGGATTGGCTTGCCGGGGAGTAGGATAGGAAGGGTAGGGATTGGCTTGACCAGGAGTAGGATTGGCCAATCCAGGAAGAGGAATAGCAGATCTTGGGCAAAAAGCAGCAGGCTGAGAAGGCTGAGCAAGAAGAGACCCAACAGTGTACATTTCCAGGTCAAGGATCCTGAAAGCCAACCTGACACTCTGAGCAGGGCCGCCTGGCGACCCACATTCTGACGTGGAGCCCCTGCCAGAGACTCGGGTCCGACAAGAGCTCAGATTTGGCACACCGTCGAATCTCATGACATAGTTCCCAACCAGATTTGTTACCTCTTCCCTCTTCATCGTAACCTGTCCGTTGCTGTTTGTGCACACCAGCTCAACCCTCACTCCTGCAACAAATCAGGATATCATGATCAGGAACTGATCCCGAACCGAGAATTGAGCTGCACTCGAAAAAATCGAGAATTGTGGATAGTGATTTGATTCTGACTATAATATTCAACTGGTTCGAATCCGATTCTTAATGATTAGAACCGCGGTTAAACTTGAAAAAACCAAACCAGAAGTTATTCAAAGCATAACGGTCATTCGGTTTCTATTACTATTTTTAGCATTTACAAACTTAAGAGCCGCAGTCAGGAGTCGTATAACTGACTCATCAATTACATTTGGTTCCGAGTATGGTTCCCCAAATTCAAGAATCATAGGGACCGGTTCGGTCCAGTTCAAGAACCATGAACAGTCTCAATTTTATGTTTGTTTCTCGAGAAAAAGAACTAAAACTGGTTTAAAGTGATTACTGCATAACTCACCATAAACCGGGTAATCGAAGAGGGAGATTTGGCCATCCTTGCACTGATCGCAGAAGACATTGCCACTGAGCATTGCATCAGCACGAGTTCCATCGATCGCCACAGCAAGAACGAGAAAAGCTGCAAAGAACAGCCTCTGAGGCCAATCCATGTAACCTGGAAACCTGTAAAGAGAAGCAAGAACAAAGAGAAGATGCTTAAAGCTCTTATAAGAAGCATTGGTTTCTTTACTTTCATTTTTCAGTCCCAACTGCAAAATTTATGATATGAGCCCAGAAAAAGAGCGCAAAACCTTTCATTTAATGCTTGTGACAGCAAAGAAGGCCTGTAACTATCACAAGATTCACACCCACAGTAACAACCTTAAAACAATTATTCACACTTTTGATTAGTAGGAGTTGGGAAAATAAATGAACCCAAGTTTAAGCAAAATTAGGTGATCTGTTTATGGAGTTTCTCAGTGAGACATGTTAGAGGCATGGCAATGCTTTCTAGTGTGGTGAGTGATAAATGGACTCAATAACCTCATTATCATCAAGCATAAAACAGCTACAACAAAAATGGCCAATTGCCTTTAAAATTGAGAATTCTTTTTTATATATATATGAATATTTTTAAAAGTTTTTCTGAAAATATATATTAGCTAAAATTTATATAATCAATTTTTGTAATTAATTATTTTCAAGTTAAAAACTTTTATAAAATCTTAATCAACACTTTTTTGCTATTTACAAAGTGTACATTACCCTCTTGCAAAAATGTGATGGTATACATCATGTTTATGCCAATTTCCCATTATATTATACAAGACCCGTAAAGATTTTCAGGTTTGATAGATGAAAAAAACGATTAATAAGCTTAACTATGTCTGTGATCATCCCATCAATTCCTCGTGACTCAACAAGCAAAACAGTAGAGATAAATATCAGAAGTGTCCAAATAGAACACATCTGCATATATCATAGATGTGAACTGCTTTTCACCTAAGTTGTTCAAGGTAAAAAAGACGAGAATTGTGTAAAACTCACCTTTTGTCCAACTCCTGTGATGGTAGGGGAGGAGCCGAGAGAAGGAAGAAACCTGTAAGCACATTGACAGAAATGAAGTCAAGTTCGGCGAACAAACATGAATGGCAGTCATATTCACATGAATTCCATTACAGCACCAGTTAAAGAAAACACATTCCTTTTCAGCAAATTACAAAAGCCTCTCGTCAACCAACTACTTTGGTTTCCAAAGACATGGAAATGAATTGTAGGACATACCTTTACCCTCTGCTGTGCAACTGCCCTCCAGCAGCTGCCAATATCCATAGCTCAGCTTCTTTTCAACTACAATTATAGTGCTCACATGCTGCATAGATCACAGTTTCTAGAGAAAATGTACATGACACATATCAAGAAGCTCCGAGGGCTTTATTCAAGCAAAGTTCCTTAACTGAAGGGGAAAATTTATATCACAATATAGTTACTATAACACATATATAATCTCGCAAAATAAATGGTATCACAAAAGAGTACTAAAAAGAACAATTGGTATATCGTAATTTATTCGGTTGTACATCAAATAAATTGTGAACAGCCAATGCTCAAAGCCACACTCAACAAAACTCAACAAAACAAAACAAAAGGGACATAAATTGTTTTTAGAGAAATGATAAATATGTAAAACGACGTAAATAAATCCCAACTGCGACGACAGCAGTTACAAACCAGTTAGTCCTAAACAAAACAACTACATAAGAAGCCTATCAAAATTGATCCAACGCTGAAGAACTCCTGAGAAGCTCATTTTTCCTGCCTTCCCCTTCAAGTATCAACCTTCAGTGACTTGCTCATCAATCTCTCTTCCATTTTCTTCAGTAACTCCATTCTCGGCCCCATCCACACTATACCAAAAAAAGTAAAGTACAGTTAACCCATAGAATTATTTAGAGCCTCTTAGAGAGGTTTCAGTAAGCTTCAAGTAACTAGAAATTTCATGCATTTGTATTAAGACAAAACTTACTCTAATCCTCACATGGACTGAAATATTTATGGATCGTATCTAAGTATAGAAAAAAGAGGCACATAGAAAATAGAGTCAAATTCAACCATGGAGGTGGGCCTTCTAGGTGTGAAGCCCTAAATATATACATCGCAATTTTGAAATTCTAAACCAGATCACTAGGAGTAAGAGCATACACTATCTAGTGTCGGTATGTAGTACAGATTGAACTTTAAGGCTTGATATGCCAACAACTACAAATGAATACATAGAACCTACATGATTAAATAGGGCATATACATTTGCTAGACCGCCTTCTAACAGCACAAATTATGATAATAAGCAGAAAACAAGTAGCACAATGATACAAATAAGTTCACTATTTCACAAACAGGAAGCACAAGATTCCCAACAATTTAGAAAAATTAGAAGATACATAAAATACTCGAAAATGAATTGAAAAACTTATCACTAATAGATTCCTTCTCGGAACTATGTTGTCTTATCAGCAGTAAGTTTTTAATGATTTAACAAATGTCAATTTTTTAAAGAATATACAGCCCAAATATTCTGCTCAAACCACATCATAGAGCTCCTAATAAGAAAAAAAACAAATTTTAATATAAACCATATCCAAAAAAGTATTTGATCTTGTTAAGAATAAAAAATATTCACAGAAATTATTGGCCAACATGGATAAAGGTAAGAAAATAAGATGATTAAAACACTCAAGCAGATAAATTTAACTACTAATTTTGATGAAGTTATTCAGGAAATTAAACCCACCAAGCTACAAGCTACAAGCCTACAACCACTCTACTATCTCATCAGCTTCATCTATTCCCCAAAATCTCATTGTATTCATAGTAAACCAGACCGGATGCATCAAACATAAATGTAAACATGACACCAAGTAAATACTAATGAGAAGAGATAGAACCTAGTGAACCAGTCCACTAGCATACTATGGCCACTGAAGCATAAAGCTTTTTCATTTCACAATCAACATGAATGTATATACATATATATTAGTTACTTCAGTCCAGAGTAGCATGAATTATACAACCTATAAACAAAAAACTTAACAGTGACAAACATCAACAAACCCATTTACAAAATAACAAATTTAACACTGCTAATGAACTAAAACAGTGCAATTTCACACAATCGAAGCAAAAAAACTATCATGCTGACAAACCAACTAGCGTTAAAACCACCCTAAATCATTCAAATCAAGCTTCCTCTGGCAATTAACATATATCAATCAATTGAACTACTATTGAACAGACCTTCCGGATCGAGAACCAGGGCGAGCAACATCACCAGTCTCGGGCTTCCTCCAGCTCCTCTCCTCTCTCCCATTCCCACTCCCAAAGCTCCTCCTACCTCCGCCAAATCCCAACCTATCCCCTCTCTCCACCTTCTCGGCCGTCTCCTTGATCTTAACAGTCTCGAGCTTCTCATCAATCTCCTTCCAGTCCTGCCCCTTCTCGGCCAGCACCTCCTCCCTAGGCCTCGCCTCCCCAAACGGGTTCGAAGCCTTCTGCTTCGGCACAATCATCGGCGCCTCCAGCTTCTCAGTCTTCTCAATGCTCACAGGGCTCGATGCCGCCGCGACCGGGCTCACGGGCAGTGTCCGCGGCTGCAGGACGAGCCTCGGCCTGCCATTGGCGCCACCGCCACCGCCAACAGGACCCATATCCTCCCTCTTCCTCCCCCAGGTGTCCGAATCGGCCCCGGGGCCGCCATTGGAGGCCTCCCTATCAAATCCTCCACCACGCCTCTCCCTCTCGAACCCCCCAAATCTGCGACCCTCAGTGTTCACAGAGCTCTTGTTCGAGACCCAGCTGTCAGATTCATCAGCCCTGGACTGTGAATCGAAGAAGCTCCTTCTATCTCCTCTCTCAGATCTCCGATCAAATCCACCCCCCACCGTCGATCTCTTCGTCGCGCCCCAGTCATCGACCTCGTCGGCCCTGGACGGCCCAGATTCCCTCACCGGCCTCCTCCCTTCGTCAGATCCTCCCTTCCCCGATCCCCACCGCGAAGAGTTGTCCTCGCCGCCGCGACCGCCGCCGTAGGATCTGAACCCCCCGCCGAGCCGGGACCGGTCGAGCTCCTCGGCGGTGCGCTCGCGCGGGCCGCTAGGGAGCGAGAGGGTGGTCTCGTCGAAGACGGCCCTGGAAGGGGACGAGTAGGTGGTGGCCTTGGCGGAGAACTCGGCGAGCGAGAGGGTCTGGTTCTTCTTCTTCTTCGTGGTGGTCTTGGCGGCGGCGGAGAGGGAGGGGAAATCGGCGGCGGGCGGGTCCACGGGGGCCTGGTGGAGGAGCTCCGCCTCGTGCTCCTCGGAATCGACGGCCCAGGTTCCGGGCTTGGACCAGGCTGACACTGATGCCGCCATTGTTGCTCCTCTGTAACTCTTCTCTGTGTCTCTGTAACTCTCTCTGTGTCTCTGTGTGTCTCTGTAACTCTCTCTCTTTCTTCTCTGTGTTTGCGTAATGTGGCCGCGAAGAGAGGGGCTTGGAGTTAATAGTGTTTGTGGCTCTGAGGTGGGGAAGATCCGACGGACGAGGATGGGTTTGCGTCTTCGGATCTGATGGATCTGACGGTCCTCGTTTGAGGGTTGGAGATTTCTTGCTTAAAGGAATATATATGTATCAGGAACGTTGACATGTTGACCTTTGCGGGAATAAAACGGATTCGATCGGATTTATTGGGCTTTTGCCTCGAGCCCAATTAAGTGTCGGTTCATAGCCCAATATAGAATTTCTCCTAAATTGAAGGTATTATTGGGCTTTAATGAGTAGCCCAATTAATTGTGAGTTTACATGGCTGGACTCCAAATCCATGGGAGTTATTGAGTTACATACTGTTCTGAAAATTTTCAATTTATTCTGCTAATCCTCTATAATTCTAGTCAAGTTCAATAAGTTAGCACAGCTTCGCGAAAAGTGTGACAAACCCGTCATTATAGTTATAATCGTAACTGAATAAAGCAAATTTAACAAGTTCATGAGTCCCGAACCCTTGCGACTAACCCGTCCACCACCATTTTACGATCTGATTCTACCAAAACCATGTTTCAATTGTTTCTCTTAATCCGCCAGAGCCCGTGAACTGCTTTCAAATTGCCGCAACAATCTTTCCCAACTCATCCCTACAAACCGTCCCGACGCTCCACACTCTACGAGACAAATCCATCCCCTTTTCGACATTTATTTTCAATCCATCCGGCCGAGGCAGAAGCTGCCTTGACCGAGCCGGCCTGGGAGAGCCCCGGGCTACAAATCCATCGCCTCTCCTTTCAACACCGACCTAACCTCTGAGTAGCCTTCGAAAGACAATTTTAATTCCAAATCTATTTTAATACAATTATTTGAAGTATTTTAGTAATTCTTAAAATGTCAAGGTTAAGTTGATCAAGATCTAAAAGAGTGGACCCACCATTTAATACAAAATCCATTAATCCACGTGGTCCCATCAAGATCAACGGTCGAAACTAACTGAAGCGCAAGACAAAGGCAAGATTGGCGCATTTTGATTCTCCAAATACATTTCTACAGAACCAAACAGAAAATGCATTTTTTTTTCTCGAGAAACAAACAGAAAACGCACGGACCTCGATTATAAGCTAGGCTTATTTTTTTTATTGAAACACAGTAACACAACAAGAAAGAGCTCAGAGCTCAAACCCTAGACCTCTTCTTCAACAGAGCTGGCCGCAATCGGCGACGACGACGGGCCTGGAGGTCCGTCCCGACGTCGACCCGACCTTCTCCACCGCCTTGACCACGTCCATCCCCTCAACCACCTTACCGAACACCACGTGCTTGCCGTCGAGCCACTCCGTCTTCGCCGTGCACACGAAGAACTGCGACCCGTTGGTCCCGGGCCCGGAGTTCGCCATGGAGAGGATCCCAGGGCCGGTGTGCTTCTTGACGAAGTTCTCGTCGGCGAACTTGGCGCCGTAGATGGACTCGCCGCCGGTGCCGTTCCCGGCGGTGAAGTCGCCGCCCTGGCACATGAACCCAGGGATCACGCGGTGGAACGACGAGCCCTTGAAGTGGAGGGGCTTGCCGCTCCGGCCGAGGCCCTTCTCGCCGGTGCAGAGCGCGCGGAAGTTCTCGGCGGTGCGAGGGACCACGTCGGCGTAGAGCTCCATCACGATCCGGCCGGCGGGCGCGCCGCCGACGCTCATGTCGAAGAAGACCTTAGGGTTCGCCATTGTTGCGGAGATCGGAGATTTTTGATAGAGTGAATTTGGGAAGTGTGAAATGTGTGTGTTTAGGGTTTTGGAGGTGGAGAGGGGATATATAGACGAACCAGTGACTCTGATCGGGGGACACGTGGCGGGATCGCAGCGGGTGGGGGAAAACGACAGGGCCTGACCGGGGTCAAGTGAGGGTCTAACCTGGGTTAGGCGTTACCGACCTGACGCGCTCGCCATAACAAACGGCGTCGTTTTCACTGCGGTTTCGCGTATATTGAAACGACGAGTAGGTGACTGTTAACGGTTGGGATGAGGTTTTGCTGGACTGGCCTAGATCGTGACCGTGTATACACGTGCTTATGATCCGGAAATAAGGATCATGGTTAGTGAATAATGACAATAAGATAATACTAATTCAGATTGTAATCAGCCAATCAGGATCAGCTTCCTCAGTGATTGAGAGAACAAATGGAAGTATTTAAATTCAAAGAGTACCAGAGAGTAATAAGCCGATATTAGGGCTGTAAACGAGCCGAGCTTTTAACGAGCCGCTTGAGCTCGGCTAGTTAAATATTCGGTTCGGGCTCGTTATAATCGAGCTCGAGCCAAATTTAAGCTCGAGCCTAACCTTTTAAGACTCGATAGGTTCGCGAGCCGACTTATTTAATATTTATTGAATTATATATTTATAAAATACTTATAATAAAATTAGACAAGTCGAACAAATTTCAAGTTGACTCATTTATTATTTATCATTTATTTAATTTTTAATTAATATTTGTATTTAAATTTAAGGGAACCAAATCAAGCCGAGCCGAGCTCAAGCTCGTCTATTTTATTTCGAGCCGAACTCGAGCCTAGTTATATAAGCTCGTTCGAGCCCGAGCCGAGCTCGAGCCGAACACTTTTTTCACGAGCCGAGCCTTGGCTCGTTTACACCCCTAACCGATATGCTTAAAAGTTTAAGTTGTCATATCGGTGTTCGGTCGATGCCATTGTTTTATTCTAAACTAAATCCTAAACTCAAAGATCATACATATCCTACTAGCACCTAACATTTTTTAAAATACCGATTTTGAATATGTTACGTCTCATTAAGAATGACTGTGGGATGGGTTTTGCGATCCCAACTTTGTCATCGTCAGATCGGAGATATCATATTTCTATCTCCGTCAAATTCAAGAAAATTTGCTATCCCTGTTCGCAAATGAAGATCGTGGTTAATAACATTACTTATTACCTTTTTGGGTTAGTAAATTGATACAATCCTGTTAATATTGAAACCAGCCAAACCTAATTGAACGCAGAACAAGATGATTGCTTGAGAGAAACGAAGATATGCTCTATTTGAATGCAACGGTACAAAATACAGAAACAAGTTCATATTCTGATGATCTTCGCAAAATCAATATGAACTTACAGTAAACCCTCAGTTTGCAACAGTCCTGGATGGAGGACGGATACGATCTGCTTCAGTGCCTTCACCGATGATTTGAGGAAAACATGTCCCTCCGACGCTGCCAAAGAACAACGAAATGGATATCGTTACGAGGAGATAAAGAAAGCAACTACTATCCAGCAGTGTTCTCAAAACACTATGAGCTACTAGGTGGATGCAGTCTTTTAAAGGCTAATAGAAAAATTAATCTGACTAATCGTGATTAATGGGAAATAAATCAGACTAGTAGGAGATTTTTAAACACTGTTCTACAGGTTGTGGAGTGGTTAGGGTATGTGTACCTTGGATTAAGGACTTCAGTTCCTTGGAGAAGTCCTCCAAGCGACCCATTACGGGTCTTATCCCACAAATCTGCAATACACAGAGCTCCAGGTACAATGCCATCTCCATTATTTGAAGCAGCAAGAGACATATGCCTTGTAGCTCGGGTTGAACCTGTTTTGATCTGCTGGCATTGCATAGTTCGGTAACAATGGCGCTGGCTTGGTCCTGTATTTGGAAGAAAAAATACACCAAGTTCAGTTAAGTATAAACTTGACTATATTTATGATAAATAGATATGTATAAAGATAAATGAGCCGAGCCTTTAACAAATCCCTCGATTCGTTAAATATTCATTCAGCTCATTCTCGTTATAATTATAGTAAGTGTATTTACTATAATTTTAGTTTTAATTTCAATTTTAGTTTTTAATAAATATATAGCAAAAACTAATCAAATCGAGTCGAACCGAATTCAAGTTTAACTCTCTTTTTCGAGTTGGGCTTAACTATATAAGCTTGTTTAAGCACACCTCAGAAAAATTAGCCTTGATTCAACTAGTTTAAACTCCTAAACCTAGTTGGTAGTGGATTTTGCAAGGAGTGTATTTGTGTCATGCGTTTAGTGCAAAAACTTACTGTGATCTTGTTTTTCTGCACCGCTAATGACACTATTTTAGGGGCAACTATATCATTTAAAAAATAAAAATAATAAGTCACATAACCTGCATGTCTCAGGCAATTGGACACTATTGCTATTATCCAGTGTTCTAAAAGATGCTAGGGGCTAGGGGAGGAAGGTCTTCACTCTTCAGGCAACTAATCGAGAATTAGTCAGAAATTAATCAGAGATTGATAGAGGATTAATCTGGAACTAATCAGAGATTAATCGGACAAGTCAGGAATTTTTAGAACACTGCAATCATCCCAAAAATAGACCTCTGAGCAAAAGACCAGTGTTTTTACCTGTAAGCCATGTAATATCTCTGGCATTGGGAGCTCGGGAAAGTGAGCGAGATCGATGAATCCAACCTCCTCTGCCCTTTTAGCAGCACCCTCAGCTTGCAGGCACAGGAACTTCAGAAGAAGAAATGTGATCCTGTAAATCTGAATGGCAACGCTGTCCGAGAAGTATGTTTGAGAAAGATTGTTGCTGTTTCCAGCAGTTTGATCCTTCACCACAAGAGCTGTGGATGGGACGACGGACAGTTTAGGTCTTGACGCGGCACAAAGCGCGGAAAGAGCAAACCACCCATTTCGGCTGTTGACGAACGAGGGCTTTCTGTAGAACTCGAACTCTTCCTTCAAGACAGGAGGACATTTGAGAGTCGTTCCTCGGCTGATGAAGGCTAAGAAGTGAATGCATTTTTCCCGTAGCAGCGAATCAATCTCCTTCGTTCCCTTGATCCACGAGGTCCAATGTTTCGCCAGCACGCACATGAGCAGGAGGGTCTGCTCGGTTTCTTTGAGGTTGGATAGGGAAGTGTTTGTCCTTTGAGTCCTCGGTCTCTTCTTGTCATGAAAATCCGAGGGGAAGTCTGACGCCTCAAGATAATACGAGACCAAATATGCTTTCTCCGAGAAAAAATACGGTATCAGATCATCCATGATGTCTGTAGAAGAAGCATCTCCCAGATGGTGAACGATGGCTGTTACTGTGGCGATGCCCAGTCCCCATATGGGTAGTAGCTTTTCAGCTCCGTCTGTTGAGTTGGTCGCCAGAGACCTGTCGTTGTTAGTTACAAAAATAGGCTCGGAGACGGATAAATCAGCGAATAATGCTCTGAGAGAGGAGAAGAACCCGGCATTAAGGAGCATCTGGGTGCCTCCTCTCGTGCGTGCAAGGGTCAAAGAAAATTCCAATACTACAGGTGCTGATTCGACAGAAGCTTTGTCTTGGAGGCTCAGAATAAGGTGACGTAACTGAAGATGTTTCAGTATGATCGGGAACCAGGTATTCGGAGTCAACAAGCTCCTCAGTATCAAATCCATGGCAGAAAGGACGAGGGTGTAATTTTCACCAGTTGCAATGCAATCACAGAGAACGGGTAATATCCTGAGGCTGACATTACAGACCTCTGAGAAATCTTCAACGAGTTTCAGACCAGTGGTGTCTCCTGATCTTGGGCTATTAAGGCAGCTGACCTCCACAGCCAATAGAAGAGACATGAGTAAGAGTCTCACAGTTATATTAGCCTCAGAAATCGATGGCCTGGCGTCAGTCAATACTCTGAGGCCAGAGCCCGCGGTTTTCAAGACAAGAACACAGACTGGCAAGGGAAGTGTGTCACGTGCTGATCTCATGAGGTGAAGAAGAAGTTCAGCTTGTGCTACGAG
The DNA here is from genome assembly GCA_963920655.1 of Geranium rotundifolium. Taxonomy (NCBI): domain Eukaryota; kingdom Viridiplantae; phylum Streptophyta; class Magnoliopsida; order Geraniales; family Geraniaceae; genus Geranium; species Geranium rotundifolium. The sequence continues at coordinate 37,551,483 of OY987317.1, forward strand.
ATAAGTTAGGATATCTCTCGGAGCGTCCAGAACTGGGGCTAATGAGTTGGTTGTGGCGTTAAGGCATTGGCATATACGGTCTATATACGAGAATGTGAGTTTACCAGGGATCTTCCCTCCGACTTTGGTTCCGTTGTCCACCAACTGTTATGTATAAGCAAATTTGAATTAGTATACGAGATAGAAACAAGGCAAATGTAATAGGAATAACAGGTATGGTTGCTTCAGACATTGACTTAAGAAAACTATAATACAATAGCTATAATGATAGCATAACAATTGAACTAGAAAGCTAAAACTCAGGAGATGTGAAGTTTGTAATAAGGGTTAGTTATCTATAATTAAATTTTAAAAGTTAGGCGCTAATCGGGGGGATAGAGCCTCTAGGGGCTAATCGGGGATCAATCGGATTAATTGAGTAATCAGTTTTAATAGGAACATAATCACGGACTGGTTGGAGATTTTTAGAACTGTAAATTAGATCATAGAAGTCTACATTAGTAAAGATAAGAAATCATGTTAGGAATAGCACCATTATTCCGATATTAAAATTTCAATTTGCGGACAAAAGTATAAGAGAATTGAAAATATAGGAACTCACATCATCATCATACACAGTCAAGAGAGTTGTCAATGCTCTCAGTGTCAAAAGCTTTGAGCTTCCAACCAACGCCACTGAATTTGCATCTTGCATGCAGCAAAGCATAGTTTCTGCAATTGTTTTAGATTCTTTCCACCCTGAATGATCCCACATATCTAATCCCAGATCTGTATGTATTTGTACAGTGTCGAACAAGTACACTTCTTTGGCAGTTGTAAAGAGATCACTGTCATATTTGTTCTGATATGTCTGTAAAAATTTTGATGCAAGTAAGTACTGAAAGAGTTCTTTAAATGGTCCCGGACCAATTTCACGGCCCTCGAGCTCTCCTTCTAAATGATAATAAAGGTCATTGAGAACTAATGTTTTTAGTTCCTTTCCTTCACTGTCAAAGTAACAGAAACAGTTGTAAGAAAGAAAGAAAAACAGAGATTAAAAGTAATTGTGATATCTGAACAGAAGATAAAAAAGAAATACAAGATTTAAATCCATTTATTCAACGATCGCAACAGCATTTCAATACTTTTACTATATACCATGATGTCTTGAATAGGCAGCGTTAAGATTTAGATTTTTATAATCTAGTGTAGTTGAAACTATTATTTTAAGCCTAATTATGCAGAGGGTCAAGTTCTCCACAGAAAACAATGTAATGAGCTTCTATACACAGTCAAAGGAGTTCATGTTCATCTACATCAGTATCTACATGACTAGCGGAGTATATACAAATGCATTGATTTGAAATGTTACCCCGTGAGCAAAGAGTTCCAAGTGGGCATGACAATGTAATATGTAGGGCTGTTCACGGTTTGGTTTTGAGTAGGTTCGGTTTTGAAACGATTCGGTTTGGTTTTGAAAATATCGGTTTTCGGCTTGGTTCTGTTTTTTATTAACCGAATTTTATGAAATTCTCACATTTTAGACCGTTTTGACTTAATATTTGACTTGCTGGTTTTTGGTTGGGTATTTTTAACTGATATTCATGAAATTCTCACATTTTGAGTCAGTCTTGACTTATTTTTTGTTGGACCAATATTTTTAGGCCCAATTAATAAAGATCGATGACTTAAAATGAGCCACGTGTCCAAATCGATTGGTTTTCGGTTTGGTTGGTTTTGAACCGAACGAAGTCAGTTCTTTTCAGTTCAGTTATTTTCGGATCGGTTTGGTCGGTTCGGTTATTTTTGGACAGCCCTAGTAATTTGTACACCGTACCTGTAACCTCGCTGGGAGTATTGAGCTAGCAATTCGAGAAAGGCAGGCTGACTGCTCAACTGCAAAGAGAACAGGTTAATATCAAACTTGAAGTTTCAAAAGAACAAGAAATACGACCAGGCCTGATATTGAACATTAAATCAAAAACTAGTGTCAATGTGAAATTGTTTTGCAGGTGAAATATAAAGCATTTATGAACAATATCCTAGTGTTAGAAGTTAGAACATATCAACTGCAGAGGGAAGAAGATCCAAACCTTATCAGAGATGACACGGATCTTTTCAAGTAAGGATATGGATATAGATCCTGTATTTCCAGTAGTGATTTTTCCCATTGCGTGAATGGTGAACAAAATGGTAGCAACCTGCATGTTGCAAACGATAATCAAGTTTAATATCCTAGGAAATACACCAACAGAAGAACTGAAAGCGGCAAATCAAGATAAAATATATAACTCAAGTAAAATGTAACATTGAATAACATGTCAATACTAACATAGTTTATATAGACCCAAATTGAATGAAAACGGAAAGCAAATGTTACCTTTGCACGAAAATATATTTCATCGTTGTATTCACAAGAGATGTATGACTCTATTAAGCCTCCCAAGACAGAGCTCTTGCACCATGTAGACAAAATATCATTGAGCTCAAATACATTTGTACTTTTTGATTTTACAGTGCTTTCTGCATTTTCAGTTCTTCCTTTTGATTCAGAATTTTGCTTTGCAAGTGAATCCGCGTATAACAACTTTTTCTGTAAGAATATGTCACGAACCATCATTTCAAAGATGGTAGAATGGCACTGGTATTTGCACGACAAGTTCATGGCCTCAGTTTCAGTCAGATTTTCATAAGGGGAAGTTTTGTTGCTGGCAACCACTGTAATACAGCTGGACAATCGTTTCCAGAACTTTTCAGAATTTTTCAAGCTCTCCAACAGAAATGTGTACTGAGCAGCTCCTTGCCACAATGCCTTGAGGAAGTTAAGTACATTAAGCAGTATGCGTGGATTACTGGAGACAATAGTATTGCCCAATTAGATTGACTATAAAGCATTTAATAGTTCAAAGCTATACAGACAAACAGACAAAAATCTTTCTGAAAACTATACCTACTGATTTGATCATCAGATCTTTCAACATATGGCAGTAGCGCATCTAACAGACTGGGTTTCATGGCAGAGGACAATTGAGTTATAGGATTCGTGCCAACTCCATCACTTGGTTTGCCATCTGCATTCTCTTTGACAGCAAATAAAGCTACTAGAAAGGAAGGCTGCATAAAAGCACCATTTAATAAGGGAACACATAGAACAGATAAAAATAGAAAATAAACAAATGGAAGGGAAATAATATGATTTTATCAGGATCCTGGAAGGGCTGCAGAGAAGCAAAGCTTCCATAAGTCATACCCAACTTGGCTATAATAACTACACAATATGCAAATGTAATGCACCTTTGTTAGCTAAAGCTTGATAGCTTATAGTTTATCTAAAATGTTCATTAAAGTGTGTGAGCTTAGTTTATCTACTTTATTTGTTCATCCAGAATAGAGCAACTAATGAATTATATGAGGCAATCAATAATAGTTACCAAAATCATAATCATAAATTATCATACATACACTTATGATGTGTTAAACAATCATTCATTCAAGAAAATGGTTAGCAAAATTCAGGCCTAGAATTGATATCACCATAACATTTTATATGAAATAACCAAACAGTAACACAAAAGGAAATGATTTTGGTGCTTAAAGGTAGTTGTGGCATTGTGGAGTGATACTACATCAATAGATATCTAAATTGAAAAGGCGGGAATAGAATATGAAGTGATGAACCTGATGATATGCTGCAGAGGTGAGTAGGTTGATAACTGCTGCTAACAGATCCTCATTCCCCGCGGACTGCTCAGATACTATAGTTTTAATAGAATGCCTTAGATCTGTAACCTACAATAGAGTAAATAATAAAATTATAGATTAGAAAACAAGGATTAGCTGAAGTTGAAATTAAAACCACAAAACCAATTATTTCAAATACAAGATTTGAAACCTGATTATCATCCAGACCAAAGCAAGCGTTCCCAAATGCATATGGTTGCAGATAATTTGCCACAATCAACAACATTGATAGAACTCTAGCAGCACCAACTTGTATTGTCTGCACAGATAAAAATACGATAAAGAGGTGCAAATGACCATAAAAATAATTTTTCATAGCAAAGTCACTTATTAATATGTGAACAAGAAAAATCATCAAAAAACAGTACAGGTTTGAACTAAACAAATAGGCACGCACCACTCCATGAATTCTTTCAGTAAGCTTTACAAATAACACGTAGGTAATGTCATACTCCCCATTCTAGAATTATGGCATGTTATCACAAAGTGATATTGGCCTATGTTCAAACATGTAAGGTTGATTGTTATGAGATAATATTATTCAAGTTAATAGTGCCACTGATATTGTGTAGGAGAAAAAGCAGTTGAAGAATGCATGTTTTAGACAAACCAGACCAACTGTTAATGAATAAAAAATCACATTCCATAGTTAAGATTGTGCAGGAGAAAATAATCTAGATGACTACCATGAAAAGGATCAGAAAATAGCATGTAAGTAGCAACGACTGAGAAATCACTAATAAGAAAGACAAGCATGGTAAGCACGTATGAATATCAATATTAGCAAAGATGAAGTACATACATTATTGCGGAAATATGATATCAAGGATATAGCAGCTCCAACTACATGAATTGGTTTAGTCATAGATGACAGCACTGCTTGGTGAAAGACAGGGAGGCTGGATGAGATATCCTGGAAATGAAAATCTGAATATTAACTTTTACATTTGATAAAGACATGTTTATAACAATTAATCGATCAACCCAGAAAATTTGTACAACAAGTATGCCAATCAAAATGTTGAGCTAAATAGTTTTAAAATGTACCTTTGAAAACTTGGAGAGCATGATGAAAAGAATGTCTAAAACGGATGAAATAGCAAGTTCTAGTCCTTCAATCTCCATGAGTTCATATAGACGGCTGACATAAAGTTTCTGCATTAAAAGGACACGAAAAAATTAGGACTCATGGCTAAACTATACATGAATAAGAAAGTCAGATTCATGACAGGACTCACCTCCAATCCTTGTGTAGTTATGCAAACAACTCGAAAAAGAGTACTGTGAATGGATGAATCCGACAGCAACATGTTACGGATGGCCTCACCCAATTTTTCTGAGCATGAGGTTGCCAGAATGCATTTCTTCATAACTTCAAGTACCTAAGATTAGTCAACACAAGATCAGGAATCAACAGTATAGCATATGCATGTACGACCTACCAAACAAATGCTTTGTCCTTCGAGCATGTGCAAGCAGCCAAGCCTGTCAGTAATATTTACTTCCTATGTACGTGTATAGCTCAGCCATTCAAATCAAATTATTAAGCTTGAGAATCTTTGTTTTAGGTTGAAAATATGTAGGCACAGTGATGTGTACAAGTTCAACCCATTCCAAATTGTGAATATACTATTGTTAGAAATGAGCAAAAGAACATATTTTCTCAAGACCTTTGACTTTTAAAAAATACACTCTTAAAACCTTTGACTTTCCAATCTGGATGCAAAATGGGAATGGGAAAAAAACTAAGACGGACTAGCATATAAACAGTGAATCGGAAGTGGAAAACAGGCAATAGCATACAAATATTTTCTGGCGCTATCACGATGTAATTAACATTCGATATATTAAAAACCTGATTTACCTTCAATGTTACTTTCCAGCGAGCATTTTTCACCTTATATTTCCAGTACTCATGATTTACTAGAACATACTGCATGGAGAAAACAACTAGAGCCAGCACAGTATCGTTTTCTAATCCTGTTTCCAGAAGTTGAATCGTGAAGTCCAACACTGCAAGATTTTAAATCATGCCATCAGTACGTAAAGTACGCAAATTTCCAAATAGAAAGAGTAGGAAACAATCACTTATGACATAAACAGATAATCACGATGATGGCCATCGGAAAATGATGATGAAATGTGATAAATGGACAGTCAAGTTGGTGAGATTTATGGGAGGGAGATGAAGTTTTACAATTAATCAGATAAAAGTATATATTACCCGATATAGTCAACGCGCAATTACTGTCATTCTGCTCACAGTCAATTAAGAGCATCTTTGCCAGTCTGCCAGAAAGCAGCCACGATCCACTAGGAAGAACAAATTGATAAAAGAAATTAGAGGAACAGAAAACACGTGTATGTAGGGTAGTGCCTTGAAAATTGGTGGTACTACAAACTATTGTAGATGGGAAACTAAAATAACCAAAAAGAAAAATGTAAAACTGAGTAAGAATAAACAAAGATATAAGTCCGCAATAGCATGACCTATCATTAGAATAGCAGTCATTCTAACTAAGCACACAAATTTAAACAGTAAGCTGTTAGCGATCATACAATTTAACATTCAAATAGAGAGAGATGACATTTTTCTATACTCACCCAGATGAATCATTAGAGCCATCATCAAAGATACTGTTTTTCAAAGCCATGTCGAATATATTCGCCTTCAGAGTTACTGCAGCGACATGAAATGGAGCACTGCCAGATAAATTATGGATTAGGTCATACATGGTAATATGTGATTCCTCAATTATATGCAAAGACTAAATTGATTAATGGATCCGGTATAAACATATATATCATTCAAAAATGTTAGAAACCTATAAAAAATTATATATATAGCCTGTGATAGGTCAAAGTCAGAATCAACACATATGAAAGGAAATGAATGCAATCAGGGGTTGATTTACCATTTCAACATATTAGCTAAAATGTTGACACCCAAGGACATCATTGCAGCACTGATGGGATTTGGAGACAATTTTTTAACTGAATTGCAGATAATCTCAACCACCCTACAGTTAAAACACAGAGAAATAGACTATTGTCAAGGGCAATGACAATGACAATCATAGCAATTGAAGGAATAAACATTTAAAATTTAATAGTATCACAAAAAAATAATTAGTTTTCTGTTAGCTGATTACCATGGATTTTTTTCTATATGCCCATTCATGCCATTCGTTTGAACATGAAACAAGTTGCCAATGTCCATCAAACCAAAGCAGACAGCCTATATATCATACATAGAGAACTCAGTAAGATCAGGATTCAGAGAACCAAGCACAAACTACATAAAAGTCACAACTCACTTGCCTCAGCAAACATGGAATTTCTTTTGACCCTTGTTACCTACTGGCAAGATAAATTTGGCTGAAATTTTGGGAAAGGGAGACGGGTATTTTTGGTGCTAGAGAAAGTGTCTGGGTCGATAGCTCGGATCAACCTCTCATGTGATAGGTCACAATGTAGCTTGTGTACCACAAAATAAATAGATGAGTAATTCGTGGTGTAGGTTCTCCTAGGATGGTGGCCAGAGTTACATCATGTCATTATTACATCGCCCAGAGACGACAACACTTCAAATGCAAGCGCTGGAAAATTGTTTCAATTGTGCTGGCATAGCCAGCAAAAAAAAACATTCTCGCCCCGTGAAAAACTGAGAGAAATCTAGAGCAAAGAATTACCTTGTTGAAGGACACCATTCGACTAAGCAGGTCAAGAGTAAGAAGAACTTCTTCATTGCCATCCATATATTGCTCTTGAGCCATGTGCAGGAGTAACACAAGCAACCCAGATTGTGTGTACTACACATAACAGATGTCAAGCACAAGAAGGATTAGTTCTAATGAAATTACAAAACAGAGAACATGTTGATATGGAATCATAGTTGACACTACATTCAAGATTAGATAGCTACTGAACCAAACAAGTAAAACCTCCTTGTACCAACATAAATCAAAAAGAACCAACTGGCACAATTAACAAATTCACAATCTTGTAATCATTTACCTCCCATCGCACAAGAGCAGTATTCCCATCAACTACTTTCAAAACATGCCCACGAGTTTTACTTGGAATGAGCAACCCTTCAATCCCAGGAATGTGCAATGGTACACGACTTTCAACAATCTGAGAGATGCTATCGACCATAGAGTCACTACTGATCTCAAATAGGGATGATATGCCAACTGACTTATCTAGAAAGGTATACCTGTCAATAGGATGAAGACAAAGTGTGCAAGGAGCTAACTTAGTAATCAAATAGCAATACATGTTCATATGAGAATCAGGACTTACAAACATACGGCTCACTGCATGTGTTTCCTTAGAATGTAACCAGAGGAAGAGCTATTTAAATTCATATAAGAGACAGGACTGAAAATAGAACATAATTGAGCTACAACCCTACTAGGAAAACTGGTGTATTTCAGTACACTTGTAAAGTGCAAGGATTAGCAGATTACTGACTTCAAAGACATTAATTATAAATATGGTCCCATTCCCAATAGTATAGTATTTTTATCTGTACAAATCACAATATACATATACACAATTTAGAAAAGTGATAAACTGAAGCCAGTAGGAGAACATATAACTTACACACACTCTGTAGGCCAAGTACCATCACAAAGGGATGATAAAAAGCGAACAAGTTCCACTGTCCTGTAGGGGAATTCACCTTCTAAGTTGCAGAGGAGACATCGAATAGGACCATCAATAAAACTATCCTTGTCCCAGAACTGACTACAAAGTGACTCCTACAGAAATAATGGGCAAAATGCTTGGTTGATATATCAACAGGTTCAATGAGTAAGATATAAGCAAATGAATCATGATGTTCACACCTCTCCTCTATAAATTTCACAAAGAATATCCAGTATCAAATTGAGGGTACTGTCCTCTAGCTGCACCATGGAAATAGCGTGGATAAGAATTCATTTGTTTAACTCTACACACATAGGAGTGACAAGAATAAACTGATACCTGAATATTGATCTCATAAGATGCAATGAAGGCAGATATAAAAGTCCTCAAAACACTTCGATAACCGGCAATAGGTCCCTGGAAAATGTGAGATAATCGGTACATAAACTTTAAACATAAAAAGAGAAACTTGAAATATCAGTAGTGATCTAAATGTTTATGAACTTCATTATTGATTGTAAACAAAACATATTAGAGACCTTATCAATACTGGGAGATCTCATTGTAAGAAACTAGGAACTGAAATCTAAGAGAACTTACATCCGCTTCCTTTAGTAAATCACTTTGAAGGATTTCAAGAAAATAACCCAGCGATGCAGCCTCAAAGGCTTGACGAACATAACCAACATGATCAATTTCCTGGAAGTAAGAAAAATCAAGAGTACGTGTATGTTCAGCATAGATCGTATGTAAGATTGCACTCATCGAGAAAGTGCAGCCTTTGACAGAACTACATACCATTAAAGCATCATTTTCCTCTTTCCTGGGTAATGATGTAATTAGACAGAGGAACACTGCCCACGTAAGAATCAGTGGGCCTGCTTCTTTGGTTTCATAAGCATTAAAACCAGAAACTATTGCATCCATCTCGCGTACATCCATCAAGGAAAATACAGTGGTGCCTTGCCTTGTAAGAAGAAAACGACAAAGACAATTAGAACATATAGAAATGGAAATTATGAGTAATCAATTTGATAATGGTCAAGTAACTGATAAATGAGCAGGAGTTTACAGGCTAAAACCTGAAGGGAATTTCATCATGAACCATTTGGAGAAGATTCTCCAAATCAAGGGTTTCTATGAGAATAAGAAGCAGCTGCACTTGGGCTTGGTAAGAAGAATGTAATGCTTCACTGGAAATCGCCAGCTTTCTAAAATTATACGCCCCACATAGAATTCCCTGAGGCATATTCCTGAACAAGGATTAGGAGGGGGAAATATGGAAACTAATACCTGTAGAAGGATAACAGCATACCTTATATATTGAACATAGCTTTCTCCACTGTTCACCATTACAAGTACAAAATGACTCGTAATAAGCAAGGAAAATAATGTCCAAAATCAGATTATCTTCAATTAGTGTCTCCTCAGCCCACAGCGTGAAAAGGTCAACATCCTATAGAACACTCAGAAAGCACACTATAAGTAAAGAAGCTGAAACTCTTCCAATTAATGGGAATAATTCTGTGAAGAAAGACACATGGAAACAAGCACAGTGCATAAAATTGAAGTGTATATAGTATATGGTACATAATTTTATACTACTCATAAATTAGGTTTATGCATTATACTTTCATGTGATTAATGTGAAACATCATAAGTGCATCAGACACATTAAATTCATAGCTTCATTCAACAATTGATATCAAAATAAGAGATTTAACCGCCTTCACGTGATTAACAACTCTGCGTGGAACTTCATAAATAGTTGTATTTTACTATTTTTCAAATATAGGTTGCTTAAATGAAAATAACTGGCTGGATGTTCCGATACTCTTTCAAGGAACTGATATGTATGACCCTACTCCTGTAATGATATGTTTGAAAGCATGTGACGTACCATATGTTCAGGATAACTGGAGGATAAAAGACCCTGAAGGACAGATATTATTTTGCTTTCAAATCCATCAGAAATCAGTTTTAGTGCCATCTCACTAATAGCATCACCTTCTTGAGATCCAGCTCCAGCGTGTACTGTGCCAAATGTTCCAACATTAGCAGTGAAGGAAATAAAGGATCTACAAAATCAATTCATAACCTCGAAGAAATGTAAAAGAAGGAAAAGCTCGGTTATTTAAGTGTCCAGATCATGTTTCAATTGTTCAGCCAAAGGCAAATGAGGGTTATGCATGAACTTACAAGCATGCATGAGAATCTGCCGTGTACACTTCAGCAAGCATTGGCGTTCAATGTAATACTGAAGCAATATCTTCACAGGAACAAGAGGAAAAAATAAGTTTGTGAGAGAATAAGGCTAACTAGAAATAAATTGTGCATTTTAAACTGACGTCCCATCTGAAAGCCTTGAAGCTCCAAAAGTTAACTCAAATATGACTGAAGTCAATTAATTGGAATTGGATACACTATTATAGCCCTTCAAAATATGTGACTCTGAAATGAGGACAAACAGCAAAATAATTGTACTCTAGTAGAAGTCGGCATATAAAAGACCCGAACAGTAAAGCTAACCAAAAGTCGCCAATACAATATAAGAATTGAAATGCACATACTGCAGAACACATCGCATTTTGTAACCAACAAATTATGTTATTCTGTGACATTGTAGCATTTTGTAATTCTCTTAGTGAACCCGCATAGATATGGACCACAGGCACTTCACAAGGCTGCCCTATTATGTATTCATGAGCAAAATAACTTGGAAATATATAAAGCTCTATACATTTAGTTTTGAATATCTAGTCCTAAAATAACATTATTTCGATATCATGTCTTGGTCATGAGTTGATTTGTGTCACTTCTCCCCTCTCTCTCCTTCTCTCTATCACCGTGATTTGCTGAACTGTCGGTATACCCTAAAAGCTCATTACAAATTTACTCTTCTAATATTTTGTGATTGTAAGTACCACCTATATATCCGTGACATGGCTTTTGATAAATGACAGTACAACCAGCAACATGCATTTCAATACCAGATACTTAAAGGCCATATCCCCGAGACAACAAATTGAATTCATAACTAAAGCTACATTTAGCATTAATAAAAATAAAACGGGATAAAGGTATACTCACCACGTGCGTAAATTCTTGAACTACAGAATCGACTGCCACATTAATGTTTTCCACAGACCTTTCGACAAGGATGTATGACTGCACCTCATCTAAACACTGAAACCATCAATTAGGCAACAATATTATTAGTTGCTAAACTAAACTCCAACATAAATACTTAATTCATACAATATTTGTTACTATGTGCCCATACCGCCTAAATAGCATTATAGTGTGCAGAACATTTTCCCTTAAAATTTGCTCAGCGCTTCATTATACCCGATACACCTCCAACCAATAATAAGTGTCTCATTTCCTTTTTACACCATTAATTAGTAATGCATTACCAAAAATATTCTACGATGAGTTCATTATAACAGCTTGAGTATTTTGTACTTAAGGTTATATGATATGAAGTCGAAAACAAACTGTTAAATAGTTAACTCTTATTATACCACGAGTTATTACATGTATATTTTCAAATTTCTCATTTCTGTAAATTGAACATTCATTTTAACAATCCGAGCTACAATTGCATCAATTTCAACTAATAACAAGCTCACCAAGAATGCGCTGATCTGCAGAGCCTTCTCTTTCAATTCTGGCTTTACACTCAACCGATGAGACCCAACCATCACTTGCTCCGAATTCAAAGCTTCTCTCGACTTCTCATTCGGCTTCCTAAACAAAAACACAGTTTCCAGGAACCAGCTGTGATTGTCCTTCAACTTCTTCACCTGAACAAACGCTCAAAAACGAAACCAATCGATCGGCAACAGCACCAAACCTCGCCATTCTCGGCAAAATCAAGCAATACCTAAACACAGACACACAATTTACCAGAGATTGAGGAGCTTCTGCGGATAGAGAGGCGTTCTCGAGGTCGGTGAGGAGGGGAGTGAACGGGTCCCACCAGAGCTCCGAATCGACGGTCTTCGAGCTCGCCATTGGAGGGGAATGAGAGCTTGACGAAGCTCGAAACCCTAGAAGAAGCTCGAACCAGAAAGGGTTTATGTATTTGATTCTTTTCGCGCTTTTCTGAAAATGGGGTTTTTGGAGAAGAACCGAACCGATGTTGCTACTGCTCAGTATATTAGGGTCCGTTTGGCTGTAACATTCTTTACTGAATCGTTTGCTAAAGTAAATACGTATAAGGTATAATTGAGTGAGAATTTCATAAAAAAAATTAATTTCATTAATAACATAATTAATTTTAATAAAAAAATAATTTTGATTTGCATCTAACAAAAACTAATTTAAGTTTAGTTATTCAAGTTTGATTATTTATTTTTTCAAGTTGTAATTTCTAAATATATGTCAATACAAACTGGTTCGTGAACTTTATAAACTTTGATAGATTGAATTCAATTTTAATTCGTTTATCAAATGATTCAACATTGCGTTCAATCGCAACATAACTCTTTTTAGAAATTTCATAAAAAAAAATTAATTTCATTAATTAATAAAAATAACTATAATCAACAATATAAATGAAATTGACAAGTCTAAACTCATTACCTAATTGATAGAATAATGCGCGCTTATCACTGAACTAAATAACTCTTATAATTATAGTACGCAACTTATATATATATTTTATGATTCAGAGAGGGACAGTCTAATTTTTGGGTAGAAAATTACATGAAATTATTTTTAATTCCCGCCCCTAACTACAACTCATTTTTGTTATTATTCTTAACATGTATCAATGAACATTGATATGATGAGTGGTTTGGTTACAAAATCTCAACACGAATGGCAGCTCATATTAAAAGGTCGTATGACTCATGAAATCTTTTCTGGTGTCAGGTCCGTTCAAAACCTGCCGACAGGAATATTTCAAAACCCAATAAGTTCAAATTACAAAAAATAATATAGAATATAATTGTGATATTTAAATAAGATTTATCGATTTGAAGGAATTATAGATAGGTTAGGCATCGTAGTTTATAGGTATTAAGAAATTAAAATATTATTAAAATATTAGAAAATTCATTATCACTTTAAATATTTTTGGGTGTGGGTCGACTTCATCAGGTTGTGTCAGGTCCACCAGACTCGCACCCGGTCAAAAATTCGTTTCTTTTTTGGATTTCATTCGTTCGATTATGGATCACATGTAAATATATGGCTCACATGGAGAATTTCAAGTTTTTTAGTTACATTTAGGGTAACTTTCGTTCAATCTAACAGAATCGATGTATAAAAAGTAAAAAATGTTCTCACTGTATAATTTACAAATCATCACAATTATTTGATGAATAAATGTCCCATTTGATAAATAAATAAATGTCCTAACTTAAATCGAACCTAAAAGTCCAATTTTAGGTTTGATTTGATTTTTTTTTATCAGTTTTACTTTTATTACGTTCAATTCGATTTTGAACCGAACTAATTCGATTATTTTCGATTCAGTCTAGTATGTTATCTGGGCACCCTATATCACACACAAACCAATAACATATAACAATAATCGATCACATCAAACATTAATAAGAGCATGTCCAATAGGCTTCATGTAGTAGTCTTTTAGCTGTTGTAGGGAGTGAAAATATATAAAAAATGCACTTCAATGTGGCTTCTTATGCGACTTCATAATAGGGTCGTGTTGCTTCCTACATACTTTCTCTATCACTTGTTAGTCCACTCGATCTCACTCTACTCCCTCTCATACAATTTTTAAAAAATTAAAAAATAACAAGTATTATTAAAATAATATATATAGTTTATTTATGTGTAAAGAACATGTTTGAAGTTCGACGTGTAAAATGTCTTCCAACCATAATTCAAATGCAAATCACTACTTATATTAATTTAGATGTACGGAGTACCATTGGAGAGGCGCTTTAACACAAACCATCTTAATTAATTAACGAAAACCCCATCCTCCATAAGAAAGCAACGGACAAAACTACGCGGATTAAAATCTTCGCCTCGTACTCATCGTCGTTGTCACGACGATCCGAAACACGAAACAACTCAAAATCATAGTAAAGGTCCCCGGGCTCCATTTCAGGGAAAGGTTCTTCCCAGTAACCTTTGGGGAAGCAATTGCAGTCAAAATCATCCAAACCACATACACACCGGATAAAATAAGAGTTAAAGTCAAAATCGCGCCCGCCCGGCCCTGACCTTAGTCAGCATGCCGTCCCCGATCCCTCCCAGTATCCGAGATAAAGTCCAGTTCTCCAGGTACTCGACGAACTTCTCCCACCTCAATTTCATCGAGGAGCCGTTGAACCGGACGATCGAGACCTTGACCGAACCAGAACCGGCAATGTCGTCGATTTCGTCGAACCGGCAGATATAGTAATCATTGTCGCCGTCAATGTCGAAATTTTCCTTGAGGAAATTGGAGAGGAATTCCGGCATCAGGCCCCGTCCGGGGAAGCAGAACACCAGGCCTTCTCCGATCCTAGACGAGCAGCGGGGATCGAACGGGAGGATGTTTAGTATCAGGCCGGGCATTACCCTCTTCCACCCGACCTCGGTCCTGATCGTCTCGAAACCGAAACCGAAACCGTCGGTACCAACAACTGTACGGGTCGGGACAACATCCAGGAATACTTTCTTCCAAGATATTCGTTTCGTGTCGAAAGCAAACACGCCGCCGCCGGCCTTCCCGAGGGAGACGAGCAGCGTGGGCCCCACCACGGCGTGGCTCCTGACGAGCCGCGTGTCGTCGTGGCATCCCCGCGGGAACCCGTCGTCGGACTCGGGGGGGGTCGGGGAGGACCGTCCAGAAGTTGGATTCGGGATCGAACCGCTCGAAGCACCTCCCGGCGCAGCCGCCGGAGAAAGAGTGGGGCATGACGTAGATCATGCCTCCGATGGTCCACGCCACGGGCTCGCTCTTCCCAGAATTCAACAAGCTCGACGTGATCACAATACGATCCGTGGCGGTGTCGATCGCGTACACGACTCTCGGCAGGGTGCGAGATGGAGAATTCAAGAGGGTGCCTCCGATGAGGTAGATCCTGGCGCCGAGGGCGGCGACGGCCATGTCCTCCGGGAAGCTCCCCGCGAAGCACTCGCCGTCGCGTATGGGGCAGAAGTAGGGCTCCGGCATGGTCGGCGGCGGCGCGTGGGCGGAGAAGGACGGAGGGAGCGTGGACTTGCTGCGGCCGGAGTAGTTCAGGTCGGCGGTGGACGGAGAGAAATGGCGGTTGAGGTCGAATTTGAAGATGCTGTAGTGAGGTCCGACGTAGAAGATGTGTTTGGATTTTGTCTCCATGATGTGTTACGGCGACGGCGATTAAGGTAAAGAGATCGGTGACATCATATGTGTACATATAGAGAGCTCTGGACCGATTCTAGGGTTTGGAATTTGGAATGAAACAAGGAAGACGAAGTCGATTAGGACTATGGGTGGGCACTGGTCAGTAACCAGACCGAACCGGATCCACCGGCTCCTAATATGTGGGAATAGGGATGGCACTGGGGTGGGTTTGGGGCGGGTCTAGTAATCCCAGACCCAACCTAAAAATTAGGTCCATGTCCCGTACTCGTCCCATTCCCGATATTTTTCTTTCAAACCCGTCTCGAAACCCGCCCCAACGGGTACGGGTAATTTGCAAGTCCCGGACCCGTCCCGAAATCAGACGTTATTCTAATTTTCTCTTACAATCCGTTCTGCATTATATGATCATCTCTCAATTAATTTTACATAAAAATAGCAACATTTATACATAAAACATGATATAGTAAAACATATTTAAAGTGTGTGATGTTTTTTCACTGTGCAACCAAAACCAATTATGAGAGCTCAGTAGATCACGTATGCGCAAAAAGTCAAAATTAACAGAGATGTACATATAGATAAACAAACGAATAAAATTCGTAACTTGGTTATAAATTGTTTTTGAGAAACCTAATTATGATTAATTAGTGGGTAATGTTTTCTTTTAAATATAAATATAATATCATTATTATTTTAACATACAACGGGGCGGGGCGGGTAGTAGTCACCCCGACCCCGACCCCGACCTTGACCTGACTATATACCCGCTTGTTTGTCCCATCACTCGTCCCGTTACTCGAAATTACTGACCCGCCCGCTTCTCATTTGGTTGGGTCTATGGGTTACCCGTCGGGTTTGGGTATTTTTGCCATCCCTATCTGGGAACAAGGGACATGGAACCATTATATAAAGAGTCGGTTCGGCTTTATACCTCGTCATGTGGCTTGGTTGTTTGTTCTACCTGCTAAAATCGGTTGATTATTATTTTTTTAAGGTAAAAATAAATTTTATTAATTAAATAGTAACTAACTCGACATTAAGCTGGAAAGTTGAAACTACGGATGATGGGACAGACTTGTCACCATAATTTCAGCTATGTTAGTTAAAATAAACTTGACAAATTCGTGAGTCATTTGATTACGAGCAAAATAAATAAGACCGCAAGTTCCGATAGTGGATAGTACGCAACACCCTTCGCTACTGATTCCTCCAAAATTGTTCAGCCCGACCCGCTGCAAAATGGAGAAACCCCGTGATCCCGCTGCATAATGTTTTAAACAGGCATCCATGATAATCCCGGAGACCAGTCGACTCGAACCAGTTAGTATCACGCAGAGCCACAACCTATACCTCATACGGATGGAGAAACCTCGTGATTTTGCTGCAGACCGCATTGAACCAACTTTTTCGATCAACCCTGCGATCAGTATGGGAATCACGAATCTCTAAAAATTCAAGTCCTCCCAACTCATTGGACTCAACAAGATCAACTCAGCGACTCCGGACACCCCTCATTTCCTCCCAGTACCGATCTCAATGGGACACTCTGGTGGCGTATCGAAACTTAAGAAAGCCAAGACCCCCTAATTCGGTGTGCTTACATACATCTATCCACGGACGCCAAAGAACTTCAGTTCCCTCACAATACCGTTCTATCAACCAACCAAAACCGCATAAATCAAATCGTCATAGTTTTCTAGCTCTACCTTCGATAAGCTCCGTCCCTATATGTCTGCTCACACTACCCTGATTACCACCATTCCCGCAACAAGCTGTTCGCTGAGCTTCTCTACCCATCCACCACTGACCCCTCCCGGACTCGTCTACCTTCACAAATAATATTAAAATAATACTCTCATAATTTTACCATCGCAAAAACAGTGAACCCTCCAAACGCATACACTGTCCCCGTTCTCCGCTCAGGCGCCGCCGCCCTCCCTTACCTCCAATCACAAACACCGTCGCGAACCTTAACAATTGACAAGACAACCCTTGTGCCCAGCCGTCGTTGCGAGCTCCGGTCGCCTCCGTGAACTGTGGCCGCAAAACCTCTAAATAACAGACGTGGTTGCAGAACGTCCAAACAGCAGTTGTGACCGCCGAATAACCAAAACGCAGGTACATCCGCGTACCTTGACACTGCAGGTCGAGACCCAAAGTAAACCCTAAGATATGGTACAATTCGCATGAAAAAAAAAAATTTAGTATACCGGCCTAAATTTATTAATTTTTGTTAATGTCACGGTTAGAATTAGACGATTTTGATCAAAGTGTTTAGATCAAAAATTAAATTTTTATAATTAATAAAAGATATAAAAAAAATTAACGTTAAAGTTTAATTATTACAACCAAATCGAATTATAAAATGTACAAAGAAAATATTAATAAAATTTAAGTAACATATAATCCTCGTCTCGATAAGATAAGTAAATATTTAGATAATCGGTTAAGTTCTTAGTGGGTACCTGGCGGTTATATATTTTAGGAAGTAAAACCGAATCGAAATTACATAACTCTTTCAATTTTAGAACTGAAACCGTTACCTGATGCCTGAGAAGTGGACGCGTGATTTCGGGCGCACCGCCTCTTACTCGTCACTTGCTTCATTGACTAACGCGCATCAGAACACGGTCGTCTATCAATCAAGTAAATTTGTAAGTTTTCGGCTTTACCGGGTCGAACTCTCAGGGACCTAATGTAGGTTTCATAATTGGGCATTTTGCACATTCTTTCCCGACACGACTCGAAAAAATAATTACGCAAGAAGGAAAGATTAAACTAACTATACTAAGCACACGACTATAACCACTCTACAACCAGTGCAAGAAAGTAAACGTGGGCCGAAATTCTGGTTTGCTGTGGCCATTTCTGCGAAAAAGAAAATAAACTTTCACTCGAAATTGGAATTAGTTAACCGCACCAACTAACGGTAATTTTTATAAAAAAAGCAAAATCGATATCTATGAAACCCCAAAGGAGTCACAAATTTAAAATTTCACTAAGTATAGTTAATGATTATTAACAACTTAATTTCTAAACGTATGATTGTGGCCAATTCTAAAGCATTTATGGACAATACAACAAAAGGCATCAAAGAAACAAAATTAAACAAGAAATCATCAAGAAAAGCCAAGAACTCAACCAAGAAAGCATCAAGAAGCCAAATTAAACAAAATTCAATTAACGCATGAACAAGCACATGAAAGAGCAAAAAAAATGGATCAAAACAAGGTTATAGAACATTGTGATGATGAAAAAAGAAAGATACAAAATCACACTACACAATATGTACCAACAAAAACCTTCTTCTTCTTCTTAAGATTAAGAGTGAAATTTAAACTTATAGAGCTTCAAACTTATAAACTTATAGTGAAATTAACAGATTTAACTGGGCCAATGGACGACTCTATTTAAACCAATCATGGCCACTCCCCGCTGGATTCAATTTTGAGTGTTTTTTTATAAGCAAATGATGATATTTGAGGACGGTCCGAAACAGCGGCCTTCATAAAATTTGGTGTGACACACTCCTCGCCCATAGTATAATTACTAAAAACAAGCTAGCATCTGACTAATGAATGTGTTGCTCTATTGACACTGCGCCTAGGATAGGAAAGGAAACAACAATCAAATGACTAACTGATGAGAGATGGCCACAGTCCCGTACTATCAGTCTCCACTAGCTGGTGAGCATACTCGAGCTCTGGATGGCGAGGATAAGACTCTGGGTTGTCGCTCTCGATTCTGAACTCGGTACATCTCTCCTCGATTGCCCAAGAAAGGGCCTCCCTTACCGCTACTGCTTCAACAACAGCTGGGCCCGTCGTGCCAGTTTTCGAGAAGCATTTGGCCGCAATTACTTCCCCTTCTGTCCCTCATAACCATACCTACCCCGAAGATTTCAGGTGTCTGGTTCACAACTCCGTCCACATTAAGCTTGAGCCCACTTCCATCCGGTGGTCTCCATTTCTGGTATGGGGCAGTCCGTGGTGCCCTTTGGGGGCTCTGCTGGCTCTCGTCCCACTCCCTTCTCCTAGTTTTGGGTGTTGGTTGAGCTTAATTTCTGAGTAGGTGTCGGTGAAAAATTCTACGTATATGCAATAATTTTTAGTTTCTAAGTAGACGTAAGTAACATTTTCAACATCCTAAAATACTGGTCAAACACTTGAACTTGTGTCGGTGAACTGTTTTATAAGAAAAAACTTAATTTTGAAAAAAAAACTATTGTGTTTATGTATGTAATAGGAAGTTTGTTTGTTTTTTTGTATTTGGGTATTGTTTGTTGGGTGTATAGGTGTGGAAGTAGTCATTATGGTGTTGGATCAATGTGTGCAAGCTTTTGAATATGTTTTGTTTGTAAAATGAAAAAGCATCATCTTTCTTGTAAATCCTAATGTTCGGATAAGAGACACTGAGTTTTTGTCGAGTTAGAGTGTTTTACCTCCTTATAAGACAACAACATGTGACGAGTTTGAAGCAATTTAGTCTTCCCGTCTCTTGTTATGTTGACCTTTTATCATGTATAAGGATTTTTATCATCTTTAATATGAGATATTGAGAAATAAATTCAATAAAACTATCTAAAATAAAATAACTAAAACAATTATCACAGATTTTGGAAATATATAATCATTTGATTTTCATCAAAACCGTATGATTTTGTCATTTCTACATGTACAATTAAATCTCAATTCACAAAAAAACTTGTCGTTAACGAGAATCGTTCACGCTCCAAAATCTGCATTTGATTCTTCAAAATCGCAATTAAATCGCTCTCGATTTGATTCTCCCATTCTTGACCCAAATTTTCTGCGATTTTCAAGAGGAAGAGAGAGCTGAGCTCAACAAATGCACTGTCAATGTCACTTGAAAATTAATTAAAAGGACGACCAAAATTCTCAGAAAACATTTTCTAAGTGAAAGAAGTCCATGTCAAAATTTTATTGAATTGTTAAAATGTTATATGTAATTAAGGGGAAAATGATGTATTTCTTTAACTTTAGGAACAAATTTAATCTATAACTTATTGGTCTCCATACAATTATAATTTATAAAACTTTGTTTGGCCAAGTGGTTTAATAATTCAATATATTAATTAATGATTGAAATTAAAACCGCGACAATGATATATAATTAGGAGGGTAAACGAGCCGAGCCGAGCCTCATTTTGACAACGCTCGGCTTGTGAAAAAAGTGTTCGGCTCGATTCGATTCGGTTCACTTAAATTTAAATACAAATATTCATTAAAATATAAATAAATGATAAATAATTCATTAAATAATAAATTAACCAACTTGAGATTGGTTCGACTTGATTCGTCTTATTTAATTATATTATAAGTATTTTATAAATATATTAATTTGAATATATAATTCAATAAATATCAAACGAGCTGGCTCGCGAACCTATCGAGTCTTAAAATGTTAGGCTCGAATTCGGCTCGGGCTCGATTATAACGAGTCCGAGCCGAGCTCGAGCGGCTCGTTAAAAGCTCGGCTCTTATACAGCCCTTACGTCTCTCATAGTTACGGAATGTGAACTTAATGCTCTCAACACCTTAAAAGACATGTTATTACATGAACAATTCAAAAGAAAACAAAGGTACACAAGACCGAAACATCACATCACTCGTCCTAGTTACAACGAAGAAATTGATTAACATGGAAAGAATAGGAATCAAAGTGGCTTATGGGATTGGAACAAATGGTGGCAATGGAGGTAATTTTCCAAACTTGGGGTGGCCAAACTTCTTTGGAGGGAGCTTGGGAAGAGGAGGAAGCTCGGGGAGGGGTGGGCATGGCTTCTTTTTGGGGAACTTGGGAAGGCGTGGGAATGGAGGGAGAGGCTTGTAGAGCGGAACGGGCGGTGGAAGCGGCTTCTCGTAGATCGGTACTGGTGGTGGAAGCGGCTTTTTGTAGATAGGTACTGGTGGTGGAAGCGGCTTCTTGTAGACTGGTACAGGTGGTGGAAGCGGCTTCTTGTAGATCGGTACAAGTGGTGGAAGCGGCTTTTTGTATATCGGTACAGGTGGTGGAAGTGGCTTTTTATAAATAGGTACTGGTGGTGGAAGCGGCTTTTTGTAGATCGGTACAGGTGGTGGAAGCGGCTTTTTGTAGATAGGTACTGGTGGTGGAAGCGGCTTCTTATAGACAGGTACATGTGGTGGAAGCGGCTTTTTGTATACTGGTACCGGTGGTGGAAGCGGCTTTTTGTAGATAGGTACTGGTGGTGGAAGCGGCTTCTTGTAGACTGGTACAGGTGGTGGAAGCGGCTTCTTGTAGATAGGTACAGGTGGTGGAAGCGGTTTTTTGTATACTGGTACTGGTGGTGGAAGCGGCTTTTTGTAAATAGGTACAGGTGGTGGAAGCGGCTTTTTGTATACTGGTACTGGTGGTGGAAGCGGCTTCTTATAAACAGGTACTGGTGGTGGAAGCGGCTTTTTGTATACTGGTACTGGTGGTGGAAGCGGCTTTTTGTATATTGGTACAGGTGGTGGAAGCGGCTTTTTGTAAACCGGTGGAGGAAGCGGTTTCTTGTATACTGGTACGGGTGGTGGAAGCGGCTTTTTATAGACCGGTACTGGTGGTGGAAGCGGCTTCTCGTAGACCGGTACAGGTGGAGGAAGCGGCTTCTTGAAAACGGGCACTTTCGGCGGGAACTTGGGCAAATGAGGAAACTTGTGGTGGAACCATTTTTTCAAAGGAGACTTAACGTGCGGGAGTTTCAACTTAGGCAACGGAGGGTACTTAAAATGAGGCCACAAAAACGCCGAAGTGCACAATGCGGGATAGAACTTCAACTTTCCCGAAATCCCCAAAACGCCCTTCTCGTCGAGCACGACCCTCGACGCCTCTAGGCCTTCGTGGGCGGGGCACGGTGCCTCAGACGCGCTGTGAAGCTGCGCGTAGCATTCCTCCTTCAACTTCTCGTCCTCCACGAGATCTCGCGGAAGCGAAACTTTGAAGCTCCCGTCACCGTCGAGCTCTCCGACGCCTCTCGTCTCGAAGTGTCCTCCAACTTTCTTGCAGTCTATTGTCACTTTAAGCCCTAAAAAAATAACAAAACAATATATTTTAGATATCGAGAAATCAAAACAAACACTCAAATACTCATATGGCTACACTCGCTAGTGTAGTAAACGAGTCGAATCAAAACTCAATTTAACAGAACTAGTGAAAAAAGTGTTTTACTCGAGCTTGAACAAGTTTGGTTCAAAAGAAATATACTAACTCGGCTCGAATTAACTTAATCCACATAATTTTCAACACAAACATTTGTTAGAAGTTGAAATTTAAATTAAATTAAAAACATATAATTAATTGAATATTAAACGAGCAAATTCAAGGTTACCTCGACTCGTCTAAATTCATTATAAATACTTATTAAAAAGTAGTAAACATGTTAATAAAAAATAAATAAACGAAATGATTCACGAGTCTATTAACTCTTAAAAGATCATACTCAAAACTCAAATATAAATATTTAACGAATTAAGGTAGAACCCATTTTTAAAAATTACCTGAAAAGGCATGTGCAGTGTTGATATTGGTCAGACCACAATCCACACACTCCCCAACACCAACAACCTCAACAATTGTCTCATCACTCCCAAGGCAGGAACTCAAAGACAACAATGAAAACAACAAGAAACAAATCAAAACCCTCATTGGGAGCTGCCCAAAAGAAGCTTGGTGAGCTTCAATGGAAAAATAAAATGAAGATTGGAGTGATGGGTTCTTGAGGGTTCTCAAGAATGCTCTTATATAGTGGCAAAAAGAAAGAGAAGATGGGACATGTGACAGAGAGTGTAGTGCACATAGAGACACCGACAGTGTAGTTAAGGTGGTCACATGAGATTGTTTTGGAGATGGTGATGATCATGAATGAGCAATTCTTTGGGGTCTATCACCTCTCAGCTACAAGACTAGCTTATTTATTAACTTACTCACCTGCTCAAATTAAAGACATTTGATCTTTTTTACAAATAAAAGTCATGGGTTCCATGGAATTTTACACTGATTTGCTTTGATCATTGTTCTTTTTGTTTTGGCCAGTCTGGAAAAAATTTATGGGACTTGGAGGATTGAGTTGTCACAACTGATATCAGTATATCATATGAATAGTTTAAATGGATAGGTGAAATTATAAGCCATTGAACTTTTAGTGAGTTTTTTTTTAAAAAAATTTTCTTTTAGTTGGTTGGTTGAGATTGATTTGAATTTTTGTCAAATGATTAAGAGTGAGCTTAAACTCAATTATTTCATGTTTTGTATTCAATTATTTTTATACTTTTGTTGTATAATATAATTAAATATGTTTTAATCAAATATGTGATAAAAATCATACGAGTCAAGTTAGATTCGAGTATTTACACGTATTATTACGCTAAGTCACATGTTTACATTTATAAAACACGACTTACTTTTTACTTTTGCAACTATCACACTTTTGTAGAGCTTGTTTGGAAAGAACAAATATTGTGTCGAATGTTTATTAATATCTAATAAACATATGTTCACTCATCATTCTCGCTAGGATGGTAATGGAGCGGGTTCGGGGTGAATTTGACATTTCATCTCCGTCCTTATTAGAAATGGGGTGGGGATTCCCTTTTTTAACGGGACGGGATTTCCCCGTCGGATTTCGGGAATTCCTCGTTTCCCATTTCCAACACAAACTAATGTTAAAACATATTTATTTGATAAAATTTGTATTAAAAATATTATTTTAATCAAAAATATACTTAAACATATTATTATCTCATTAAATATGTATTATAAAATATTATTTTAATAAAAAATACATATTCAATATATTATTTTTCATTAAATATGTATTATAAAATACAATTTATAATTAAAAAATATTTTAAATATATTAGGGCGAAGATACCTCACTCTGTTCTCGTCCGAGTTCGGGAATCCCGTCGGAAACAAGAGTACATTGCCATCCCTAATTCTCTCTCGACCACAAGTGACTGATTTGAAAGGAGAAAACAAATTATCGGACAACTTTTTTTTTTAAATAAGACTTCAAACAATATATATGAAGAGGGAGAGAATGTGACATACATCATTTTCATATACTCATTTATAATCATATCTTATTTGCATTAACATGGATTTGTGAATTGAATTCATGTTAGCACAATTATGTGATCTGATCTCATTAATAGTTACTTACAACAATGAAAATGAAGGTTTTGCTTATCCAATAATGGAGGAAATAGAATCAAGTTTTGCGGCGATAATTTAATTGAGTAATGAATATGGCCACAGCTACTTAACAACCACATGCTATGATATATATATAATACTTCAAAACAAAAATTATATATAATTATAATTATATATTGAAGATTTTTGTGTTTTCAATCTCCAACTGCTAATTTCGGCTTTTAAGTGTTCTCATGAGGAACCCACACAAACATTGTCTTGTTTTATTTTGTTGTCGACTTGAAGATTTAGGTAACTTCAAACTTAATTGAAACAAAAGTTTGAACTTAAAACAACAAACTTAAATTTGCGAAGTTTATATTCTTTGTGGTGAGGTTAATGATTTCGGTCCATTCAAAATGGTGGTGACGGATTTATGGGTAGGATAGGATTCGACGTAATTCTCATAAAAAGAAATAACGTAACATTATGTATTGTATAGTTATGTATGGGTCACACCCGCCCGCTCGGACTACCTCAATTGGTTATGACGAGTATAATCTTGATGGAGTAAGGTTTTGTAATACTATAATAATATTTGAGCCTGGGTGTCTCTTAAAACTTCGAGCTTTAGAAAGACGTTGATCAGACTGGGGAGAATCACACGTATAAATCGCTAAGTTGCTTAGAGATTTTATGTACGAGTGACATGTCCCCTTGCTATGAATAGATCATACCTTTCTAGTTGATATTGTTCAATCGAGCATGAATTTTCTCTCACGAGTTTCAAGATCTAAAAATGCAGAAGTCGAGTTGAGAAAGATGTTCCACAATCCGCTCACAAATGTAAGAACTTTAAGTTCATGACGTGCCTTTTATTTTTAGTTAACATGTAGAATCTTCAAAGAAAAAAACTCTTCAAACATCGCATATTGAAGTCTCGAAAGAAAATAAAGATTTCATCCACCCGAAGAAAAGTACAATTTGCCAACACCGATATCCTAATTATGCATGGATGGTAACATCACAAGTTTGGAGCGGATTTAGTAATTTCATCTCCTACTCAGTTTAACCGAGAATATCTAATCCTTGTCTACTTTCGGGTATTTTGCCTCTTAGTGGTGACAATATGACAAATTCAAAGTAGATTTAGCGATTTCGCCTCCTACACGTCAAGTTAAGAGAGTTCTGTCCTCCCAATAAATATGTCATTTTAAGGACTCTCAAAGTAAATACCCTCAAAACCGATGTCCAGAGTAAAAGTCAATTTCTTTAAGACTCCACCCATAAAATTGAAGACAAGCAGTAGAGAACATAGAGAACCCATTTGGCCAATAAACTTTTCAGACCTTTCTAAATAATAGAGCCTTTTTCATGTGGTGTAGCTTATGAACTTTCTAAACACAACATGTGAGCTCTATGTATATGAACTCAAGGCTTTTATTGAACCAACCGATAGTAGGTGAGATCTATTTGCCACAAGGCATAGTAAGGTTACAAAGGTTGTTCCAATTACCATTTAAGGTAAGGTAAGCTACAATTAGGCTACAAGGACAGCCGCAACATATACATATTCATGCTCGGAAAGGTCAACGATTAGTGTTCTAAAAACACTAGACGCTAGTCGGGTTGATAGAGCCTATAAACTTAAAAACTTATAGAAGATTTTAGAACGTTGTCAAAATGAGGTAGACTTCCGAATCATGGTCGGAAGTTACAATTATGCTCAGGGCTGGAAAGGTAAATGCTCTGTTTTCTAAACAATGATAGACACTAGTCGGGGATATTATATAGATATTTAAACAATAGACGTTGGTCGGGGGATAGTCAGAGCATCTGGAAACTAATCAGATCGATCCTAATAGGGGATTATTAGAACATTGTCAACAATGAAGTAAATGTTCGAATCAGCCTGACAAAATTTGCCTGGCTTGAGAACTCGAAGAGAGTTTCAGGCTGAAAATGTCGATAAAATAGAGATCCGAGCAAATATGCATGACACCTACTGAAAAATATAATTAAGCATCGGGTTTTTATGAAAAGTTACTGAGGTTTGGAAAACTACATCATCCCTACCTCGCTTAAAAAAACGCTCAACTCTCGGGTATCTCTTATATACGTAAGATTAAAATTCTTCCACAAGCTACAACAGCAAGTGAAATCCGTTCAAGTCAGCTTTCTCCGATAATGTACTACTTCTGAGACTTCCTAGGTTTGTTCTGATGTCCAGCGTGAGTTACATGTGTGCACATTACTGTGGATGATCTACTTCTTCTTTTTTGATTTGCTTGAAAGTGATTGAGTATATGCGGTTCCCTGGTCATCGAAACGACAAGAAAAAAATAATGATATAAGCAACTGTTATATACATAAAAGACGAAAAAGGGCAAGATTTAGGATGGTAATACACACTTGCAACCATTCATCCATTGAGGCATCGGTACTCCTGGTTCCAACTTCCACCTTTGGCGCTCTCTTAGTTTTCTAGGACAGCACAACAATAAATAAATAAGAAATCTACCATTTAGTGTGAGATGGCGAAGAGAGGTCGTGCATACTGTATGCAGATGTATACCATGCTCAGGATATTATATGGATAGGAGACAAAAAGGGATTATAGGTAAAATTATCAGCCCGACTAATTTCCTAAAAGAAACTTTGTTCCAAGGATTTATCAAGTCTAAGGTAATTATGACATAAAGATTCAAAATGCGAAAATAATGTGTGCAGTGATTAGTATTACTATTACAGTAAAACTGCCAGAGAGCTAAACATTGCCAGTTTACCACAATGGGATTTCACAATATCGTAGGCGTGTAAATGATGCGACTCGATTATGGTATGTTTCTATTAGTCAGCGTTGTTGCAACAATTTTATGGTAAAGCAAGGTCGTAGCATATACATACCTTAGATAGTTGCTGAATCTGGCCATGTACCCACAAACCAAGAAGGATAAGGAGAGCAATGCCGAGGGTAATCAGGAAAACAGACTCGATACTGAGTAAATTGCCAGTCTCAACAACTTCGATAGTACCGTTGTAGAAGGTGCTTTGGTAGGGGTTCTGGTCAATCTCATAAATGATGGTGCTGACAAGATCAAAGCTGCCAGGCTGCATAAAACAATTGCTTGAGCTCACATAGTGGTTTCTTGCAAATAAAAATATGATGTATCTGATTGCTAAAGGAGATATAAACCGGTAAAGGAAGTTGCTGGAAGGGAGAAGACTGTACCTGCAAGTACTTGCTGACAGCAAAAATGTATGGGAAAGTAGCTTGAGCAGAAGGTGGCACTGTTGCGTTGTTAAATCCCTAAAACACAAGTTTATAACAAAACCATGTAAAAACTAGGGAAATCATCATAAAACAAGTAATAACACAATGACAACGACATCACAACAGAGGAAATAGCACACACAAACACAATAGTATAAATTTACATTCTGGTGTCTAAAATAAAGTGACAAATTTGACAGCAGTCGGCACAACAAAAATGATACAAAATCACCACAATCACAACCATAATACAATAATGCTACACTTAGCTTCTTCCTAGCAGTGAACAAAATCTGTTAATGTTGGAAGTATATTACGGTAACAACTGTCTGATTCAGTAACAATTGATGGATATCAGAGAAGTTCTCCAAACATAAAGTTAACTTAGCTTCTTTTAGTAGTCAATATCTTCCAATAACATATAGAAATGTAAAGCACAATCAAGACTATTGCAGACTTTAGATTGAAGTAAAACCAAATAAATATATGAAAAACTATCCAATTGGACATCGATATATATTCTAAATAAAACTAATGAAGAGATTGGATAACACATTGAGGACTGAAGGTCAATTTAGTAGCCATTTTGGACAT
This sequence comes from Geranium rotundifolium, assembly GCA_963920655.1. NCBI lineage: Eukaryota > Viridiplantae > Streptophyta > Magnoliopsida > Geraniales > Geraniaceae > Geranium > Geranium rotundifolium. Next base: position 37,580,189 of record OY987317.1, read on the forward strand.
CGTACACAAAATATATGATTGTGACAGTACGCAGATACAAAATTACCTGCGCAGTGAGATTCTGGACCAGCAGGCGATGGTCAAAAGGAAGATGCACGCTTGCCTTAATCCCGATGATGTTCAAGGTTGACTCCCCTGTTTTCATCCATAAATAGCGAGCAATGTAAACACAAAGGCCAGGAAAGCAAAGAGAAAAAACAAAACAGCAAGTTGCATTCACTTAACCGAGAACACCAGAAAAAAAGTTATTTGATTACTCACAGCATCTAAATTTGTACAACATTGCATTAGAAGAACAACAATTAACCAATATTTGAAATAAACAGAAGATTACCATCATTTTTCATCCCAACTAATAGTTCACTTTCCTCCCCAGCTGGAACAACTGCATGAAAAACGAAATCAAGTCAAACAATAATGCATTGCAAAAACACCAAAACATTGCCACACAAACAAAATTGGAAAAAGTTGCTTACTTCGTGCACTATTTTTGGGGAAGACGCAAATAGTATCCACGCCCGAAGCTGGACTTAGATCATCACCACCATATTCTCGAGACTCCTCGCCAACTATTCCCAGATCACCTCCTTCAGTAGCCTCCACAACTTCTGCATCAGAATCTGATTGACACCGAGCCACTACAAACCAAAAAAAAATTCAATCAACACACAAGTCATACAAATTCACCACGAATTCAATTCAATCAACATAACCAAATCATTCAATGCATGAGCTCTTTAGAGACCAAATCCGGAAACTCACAGCTGAGAGCTCAAACCGAAACGAAACCAGATCTAAATCACACTACACATACAGAAATCGAACCGCACCAGACATGCAATGCAAGCACGTAACTCCAGAAAAAAACAATTCAAATCGCACATCGAGAAAAAAACGATCGAGCAGTGCGCAAACGATTCAGAAATCGACGAATACACATGCAAGCAAGCATGAAATGTCACGACGAACACAGCGAATCCAGATCTGAGAAATTTGAGTATAAGGAATCGGGAGCTAACCTTGGAGGAAAGGTGATGCGATGAGGAGGAGCGCGAAAATCAGAACCATGAGCTTCATCGCCATTGGAGAGAGCTCGTGAATTGTGCAGTAATGGTCCGAAATAGAGGCCAAAGCTACGTAACAGAGCTCAGCGAAGCGACCTTTTTGTGAGAACTGAGCTTGGGAGGAGAAGCATTAGACGTCGTCGTTTCGACGTCATCGCAACTCCAAGAACCAATTGTTTACCGTAAGCTGTTCACGGTTCGGTTTTGTGTCAATTCAGTTTGGTTTTGAATCGGTTCAATTTAAATAATTTTCAATAAATGAGCTTCATCAAATTTTCTCGTTTTAGAATTTTTTCGACTTATTATTCACGTATTAGAATTTAATTGGATACTCTTTAAACTAATTTTTATCAAATTCTCACATTTTCAGTTGATCTCAACTTGGTATTTGACTTACTTTTTGTCGGCCCGATATTTGTAAGTCTAATAAATAAAATCGATGATTTAGAGTGAGTCACATGTATAAATCGATCGATTTTCTTTTCAGTTTTATTTCTATCGACTCTCATTTTATAAATCAAATCGAACCGATAAAGTCCTGACCAATTCTACTGTTTCTATTCAATTATTCTTCGAGCTGGTTCATGTTGGTTTGGTTTGATCGGTTGATTAACCAAGGTAGTTCGCCTTTCGATTTTAAAATGAATTGACTCAAAACCAAAAATAAGTCAGTGCATTCAGTTTGGTTTTGAATTTGTCAGTTTTCTATGATTTAAGTCATTTTAACTTATTCGACTTGCTAATTTTTTAAAACCAAATTCACAAAATTCTCACATTTTTTGCTGCTCTCGACTTATCTTTTGTTTACACAATATTTGTAAACCTAATTAACGAAGATCAATTATCTAAAATGAGTTACATGTCTAGATTAAAATAATTATTAGTTCAATTCAATTTTTTTATCGTTTTAATTTTATAAATTAAAACTAAATCAATAAGTTTTTTTTTATTTACAAGTGAATCAAGTTAATTCAATTCTTTTCGATTTAATTATTTTTCAAGTCGGTTTGACCGGTCCTAAGTCAGTAGTCAGTAGGTACAAACTGAGTACCAAACACACGAGCGCGCAAATGAATTGTGATTTACAAATTACAAACGTTCTAAATTCATTTATAGTCCTAAACAAATAAAATTAACGAAAATAAATAATTATTAACACATGCCTATTTCTTCTTTATTCTCTCTTATTGCCACCATTACGCCATTGCAATTAGGGTTTGCTCCTTAAGCTCTCTTCCTCAGCTCTCGCTCAGGTCTCTTCTTCTTCGTCACTCCCAATCTCACGAATCGCTCTCGACGTCGATGTCGATGTCGCAGTGTTGATTCTCATTTGTCGCAGTGTTCGATTCTGGTTTTTCGGTTCGGAATTGGGGCTTTTGCTCGATTCATTACAGGGCTTGAGCTCGGGCGTGTCTCTGTGATGCGAGCGATTATCCAGATTCGCCGCCGTGTCGATCGCCGCTCCGCCGCGAGCGACCTGCCGATCTGAGGGGTTTGGGCTTTTGTATGGAAACTCGTAGCCGGAAGCGGGCGGAGGCTTCCTCAGCAGCCCCTTCTTCTTCATCGTCGGGACCAGCCACTCGCTCCAGCAAGCGCGCTCGTCTCTCTGCTTCGTCTTCGTCGTCGTCGATCCCCTCCACCGCCGCGCAGCTCGTCGGTGCTCCGTCGCCGGTCTCCACTCGTTCCCGGACTCACAGAGCTGCTATGGACTCCACCAATGAATCCTCCGGGTCGCGGCGCGGCCGGGGGAAGAACCCGGACAAGGACGGCTCGGACAGGGGCAAGGAGAAGGAGCACGAGGCTAGGGTTAGGGAGAGGGAGAGAGAGATCGAGAGGAGCTTGGGGTTGAATATGGAGAGCGGAGGTGGGGGAGAGGATGATGACAATGACAGTGAAGGTGGTGTTGGGATTTTGCACCAGAACTTGACTTCTGCTAGTAGTGCGCTCCAGGGGCTTCTCAGGAAGCTCGGGGCGGGGCTGGACGATCTGCTGCCGTCTTCCGCGATGGGGTCCGCGTCTTCTTCTCACCTGAGCGGGAGGCTCAAGAAGATCTTATCTGGGTTGCGTGCCGATGGCGAGGAAGGGAAGCAGGTTGAGGCTTTGACTCAGCTCTGTGAGATGCTTTCGATTGGGACCGAGGAGTCGCTCAGTACGTTTTCGGTCGATTCGTTTGTTCCGGTGCTGGTTGGGCTGCTTAACCATGAGACCAATCCTGATATAATGCTTCTAGCCGCCAGGGCTCTGACTCATCTGTGTGATGTGCTTCCTTCTTCGTGCGCGGCGGTAGTGCATTACGGTGCAGTTAATTGCTTTTGCGCTAGGCTGCTTACCATAGAGTATATGGACCTAGCTGAACAGGTTAGTTGAAAATTGAAATTGCACTAAGTAGTGTAGTAGTGTACTATTACTATACAATGCAATCATAGAATGCTTAATGTAACATAGGAGTTCTCAGTTAGACCTTTATCATGTTGTGCATATTAAAATTTATCAAACTTTTGATGTGAACAGTCTCTGCAAGCATTAAAGAAAATATCTCAGGAACACCCAACTGCTTGCTTGAGAGCTGGTGCTCTTATGGCCGTGCTTTCATATCTTGATTTCTTCTCCACGGGAGTCCAGGTAACCAAGTAGAAATTTCTACTTGTACAAAATTTAATGCAAATTGAGAAGAAAGCTGTAATCTTTATTTTTCATGTCTTGGTCATTTTACTCATTTTGCAGCGAGTAGCTTTATCTACTGCTGCAAATATGTGCAAGAAGCTCCCTTCAGATGCATCTGACTTTGTGATGGAAGCTGTTCCCTTGTTGACAAACCTTCTTCAGTACCATGATTTTAAGGTATGGTCTTCATCTCGTACTTTACAAGCAAAAGCAACTTCTCTTCTTACTCAATTTACTTTTATGTGTCCTATTATATTTGTAGGTGTTGGAACATGCTTCTGTTTGTTTGACTCGAATTGCTGAAGCATTTGCATCATCCCCAGATAAGTTAGATGAGTTATGCAACTATGGACTTGTTACTCAAGCTGCCTCTCTTATTTCTACCAGCAACTCTGGGGGTGGCCAAGCATCTCTTAGCTCACCGACATACACGGTGCACACTACTTTTGCAATGCATGTTTGAGGCCAATGCTTATGTATTTCAAATCCTAATTCAACTCTTAAAACATGCAGGGCTTAATTCGACTTCTATCCACCTGTGCAAGTGGGTCTCCTCTTGCAGCCAAAACTTTGCTTCTCCTTGGGATCAGTGGCATTCTTAAGGATATACTTTCAGGTTCTGGCATTTCAACCAATGCATCCGTACCGCCTGCTTTGAGTAGGCCGTCAGAGCAGGTATCTGCTACATAGACATGTTTGTTTCCTTATTTGTATATGACATTTAGAATTGACATTTTCGTCCATCTTCAATTTCATTGCTGCTTTTGAGGGTCATGCATCATAGTTATTGTTACTAGCATATGCAGGCATGTATAGTGTATGAATAATGACTTCAAAGTAATAATACAGAACTAGAACGAAATCATGGACAGCAAACCGGGTAGAAAAGAAAATGTTGAGTTTTAAAAGTTGGTTACTTAGTCTAAGGATGAGGTCATGTATGTTACTTATTCTTACTAGTGTATATATGCATCTATGCGTGTATATAAACACACCCACAGGAAAAATTCCATTCATAAACAGACCGGACTCCATGTTATGAAGTCATATTTGTCACATAGAAATAGGATCCAAACCTTCTCTTAGCAATATTATAGTAGATTGACAAGGTGCTTGTTTAGTGATAGCTTCCGTCTCTTGTTGTCTTGGTCCAACACACACACGCGTCAGATTTATATTGAGCAGATATGCAGATGCTGATTGTTTTAGTCAAATATTTGGCCCTTATCTTGATAATTTCTCTTTGATGTGTAGATATTTGAGATTGTCAGTCTGGTGAATGAGCTTCTCCCTCCAGTTCCACAGGGAACAATATCCCTCCCAGCCAGTTCTAATTTAATTATGAAAGGATCCCATGCTAAGAAGTCTCCAACAGACAGTTCAGGGAAGCAAGAAGATACAAATGGGAATGTCACCCAGGTTTCTGCTAAAGAGAAGTTACTAAATGATCAGCCGGAACTTCTCCAGCAATTCGGGATGGATCTTCTCCCTGTTCTCATACAGGTTTGTTTACTCTTTAGATATAATACTTGTTCTTTTCTCTCTTTCTTTATCTTGTAATAAGCAAATAGCAGTTTCTAGCTCTGAAATATTTTGGGTAGTAGTAATGCCTTGTATGTGCTGTCAAGTAGATATATGGTTCAAGTGTCAACGGTCCAGTTCGACACAAATGTCTCTCAGTTATTGGAAAATTGATGTACTTCAGCACTTCCGAGATGATTCAGTCTTTATTGAGTGTGACAAACATATCAAGGTAGCTCTAGTCGAATAATTAAATTTAGTATGACAAATATGCACCATAATTAATTTGTAGTAAACCCGTGTAATTCATTTTTCTTTGATTCTATAGTTTCTTGGCTGGCATTCTAGCATGGAAAGATCCACATGTCTTAGTTCCTGCCCTTCAAATTGCTGAGATTCTTATGGAAAAGCTTCCGGGTACTTTCTCCAAAATTTTCGTGAGAGAAGGTGTGGTTCATGCTGTTGACCAACTTATCTTATCTGGTAATCCAAACACCATTCCTTCCCAAGCTCCCTCTGCTGACAAGGATAATGATTCTGTGACTGGATCATCACGTTCTAGGCGCGGTAGGCGTCGCAGTGGTAACTCAAATCCAGGTGGAAATTCATTGGAAGAATTTAAGAATCCTGGTTCAGTTAATGTTGGTTCACCTCTGGGTTCAGCAGAAATTCCTTGTTTGAATTCTAATCTTCGCACAGCAGTTAGTGCATGTGCCAAAACTTTCAAAGACAAGCACTTCCCAACTGATTCTGGGGTTGTTGGTGTTACAGAGGATCTCTTACATTTGAAAAATCTGTGCACAAAGTTGAATGCTGGTGTTAATGACCAAACAACTAAAGCAAAAGGAAAATCTAAAGCTTCTGGGTCTTGCCTATTGGATAATACTGCTAGTAAAGAGGAATATTTAGTTGGGGTGATATCCGAAATGCTCGCAGAACTGAGTAAAGGTGATGGTGTATCCACTTTTGAGTTCACAGGTAGTGGTGTTGTTGGAGCATTGCTGAACTATTTATCGTGTGGGTACTTTTCCAAGGAGAGAATTTCAGAAACTAACCTGCCCAAGCTTCGCCAACAAGCAATCAGAAGGTACAAGTCCTTTGTTGCTGTTGCATTGCCTTCCAGTCCTAGTGAACTGAGTGAGACTCCTATGACTGTTCTAGTCCAGAAGCTTCAAAATGCTTTGTCCTCCTTAGATCGTTTCCCAGTTGTGCTTAGCCATTCATCTAGGTCTTCTACGGGAAGTGCGCGCCTTTCTGGGTTGAGTGCATTGTCACAGCCTTTCAAGTTGCGTCTCTGTCGGGCCCAGGGAGATAAGTCTCTTCGTGATTATTCTTCAAATATTGTACTGATTGATCCACTTGCTAGTTTAGCAGCTATAGAGGAATTTCTTTGGCCACGAGTACAGCGAAGTGAATCTGGTCAGAAGCCCTTGGCTTCTGCAGGGAACTCAGAGTCTGGGACTACACCTGCTGGGGCTGTAGGTGGTGCTTCATCTCCATGTACTTCTACTCCTGCTTCCAGCACTCGTCGTCATTCTATGAGATCCAGATCATCAGTTAATATAGGGGACACATCCAGAAAGGAATCTCCACAGGAGAAAGGTGCAAGCACGTCAAAGGGAAAGGGTAAAGCTGTTTTGAAACCTGCTCAGGAGGAGGGAAGAGGACCTCAAACTAGGAATTCAACTCGTAGTAGAGCAGCTCTTGAAAAAGATGTAGAAATGAAACCTGTAAATGCGGACTCCACATCTGAGGTATGTTACATATGAACAATCAAGTTTTTCCATCAAGATTGAACAGTCATACTGTAATTTTACTGGTGATATAAAATCATTAGTTTGGTTTCATGCTGGTCACTTATTTTTGTACAGATTAGTGTTTTGTTTGACATTTTGTCCGATGTCCTACAAAATATAATCAACAAGTTAAAATGGTAAGCAAACAGAATTGCAGTGACTAACCTTGAATCATGTTTTTTTCCTTACTCGAGCCCCTTAAGTTCTTATATTCCACTTTGGATTATTTAATTTCTGAATTGTGTTCTATGAGGTGTTTATTTCACATAGAGTCTCTTTTCACTAAAATATTGTATCTTGTGCTATGTGATGTATGTTCCCATTCAAATTCCAAGTTTTTGTTGCAAGCTTGGCTCCACTGTTTTTTCATGTCAAATTCAAAGAATTCGGCTTTGCTTGATTATCGAGCAGTTGGGTTTCTCAACCGTAGCCGGTCACTGTGAAATCCGTACCCTAGTTTGTTCAAATTGTGGCCCCAGGTTTGCTTGGTTTTGCTTGCCCATGTTGCATTCTACCAGTAGCCATTGACTGTTTGATATATGAGGTTATCAAAATAGGAAAAATGGTACGAGATTGGTATCATAATATAAACAATCACCATATATAAAAACCAGTTTGAGATTTTCTTGTCATCTGAATTAGAAGTGTAAGATTTAAAGCTGTTGAAAACGACACATGGTGAAAAAGATATGTTTCAACCAAACATAGACACCTAATGTTCCCTTAACCCAAAATTGGAGGCCACATCTCTGCATGTCCAAAAAGAATTGCACGATTAGAGATGTTTATTGAATGTCATTGGCATTTGATGTCTTAATTAGAGGAACCCAAGGATGATTATCTTAGTGAGTGGAGTCATTGCACATAACTAGGTTGTCTCTAAATATTGAACAAACATGATATCCTATTTAGAATGGAGGCAGTGCCTACCCTTACTATCACACTAATTTTAGTCGTTAGAGTTGGTGTTTTCATAAGCAAATCTATGGTACTTTTCTGTTGCTTCAAGTGATATATTTGAACTAGCTCACACTGTATAGAACCAGCTCATCAATTTTCTTCTTTACTGATAGGATGAGGAGCTGGATATATCCCCTGTTGAGATTGATGATGAATTGGTGATTGAAGATGATGATATCTCTGACGATGAGGACGACGACGATGATGACCAAGAAGATGTATGTCTTCACATTTAATTTTATGTTATTCAATATCCTTTAAATATTTTAGAAATTGGATTTGCTGTGTGGAACTAAAAGTAAATTTCCTTTGGTTGCTATACCTGCAACTCCCCATGTAATGGATGTCTTGTGTTCTCTTGATTGTTAAGATACTTCTTTTTAGGCCTTGATAAGTTTCATTTCCTGTAGTTTAGCACATCAATCAAATTATTCTCCTCAACACACAGAAAGATTTTTTTATGAAATGTTGACTAAATTTTAGCTTTCTTTGCTTTTTGTGTGTTAGTGGTGTTATGTCTTTAGAGTGTAATTTAATGGTGAATCGTTCAACTATTATTATCTCACGTAAGTATTTTCCTAATGGTTCGTTTTGAACGTTCCTGCATGTCCTCTTATCTTCCTAAAACAAACTGGATATCCTGATGTTCCTCCATTTCGACTACACTTTACTTGTCTAATGGGGTTTGTTATCTACTTTTTGCAGATGCTAAGAGATGATTCTCTCCCTGTTTGTATGGCTGACAAAGTACATGATGTAAAATTGGGTGACTTGGCTGAGGATGTTACTGCTGCACAAGGAATAAGTGACAGCAATACCAACCCTGCTTCTGGTTCTAGTAGCAGAACAGCCACGGTTAAGGGATCAGATACTGCTGATTTCCGGAGTGGCAATTCATACGGTTCAAGGGGTGCCATGTCATTTGCTGCCGCTGCCATGGCTGGTCTTGGATCTGCTAACGGTAGAGGTGTCCGAGGAGGCCGACAGGGCCGTCCTTTGTTCGGTAGTTTAAATGAACCTGCAAGACTAATTTTCACATCTGGTGGAAAGCAACTTAACAGGCATCTGACTATCTATCAGGCTGTTCAAAGACAACTTGTGCAAGACGAGGATGACGAGGAGAGGTATGGTGGGAGTGATTTCATATCTGGTGATGGAACTGGAAGTAGGTTGTGGAGTGATATTTACACTGTAACATACCAAAGGGCAGACACCCATGTTGAAAAGGCATTTGCTGGTGGATCCAGTTCTGTACCAAAATCTTCCAAACCCAGTTCTGCTTCTAATTCCAGCTCTGATGGCCAGACACATCGACAGTCACTTCTCGATAGCATCTTGCAAGGAGAACTACATTGTGATCTGGAAAAAACTAATCCAACTCATGACATATTGGCATTATTACGTGTACTCGAGGGTCTGAACCAGCTTGCTCCTCGTTTGAGGGCACAGAAAGTTTCTGACAATTTTGCCGAGGGGAAAATTTCATCTCTTGACGAGCTGAGTTCAGCTGGTGCTAGGGTTTCTTCCGAGGAGTTTATTAATGGCAAGCTTACTCCAAAGTTAGCTCGGCAGATTCAAGATGCCCTTGCACTGTGCAGTGGGAGTCTTCCTTCATGGTGTTACCAGCTGACAAAATCATGTCCATTTCTGTTCCCTTTTGAGACTCGACGGCAATACTTTTATTCTACTGCTTTTGGGTTATCTCGTGCGTTGCATCGTCTCCAGCAGCAGCAGGGTGCTGATGGTCATGGATCCGGGAATGAACGAGAGGTTAGGGTAGGTAGACTTCAGCGCCAGAAAGTGCGTGTTTCCCGCAACCGCATTCTGGATTCTGCTGCAAAAGTGATGGAGATGTATTCTAGTCAAAAGGCTGTATTGGAGGTAGAATATTTTGGTGAAGTTGGCACGGGTTTAGGTCCTACTTTAGAGTTTTACACACTTCTAAGTCACGACCTTCAAAAAGTTGGGCTTGGAATGTGGAGGTCACAATTTTCACCAGAGAACCAATTAATGGAAATTGATGGCAGTGATCAGAAAAGTGGACAGCCTGGATCTGCTGGCAACGGTGATGTAGTCCAGGCTCCTATGGGGTTATTCCCTCGTCCATGGGCACCAAGTGCCGACACATCTGATGGTAGCCAATTTTCTAAAGTCATAGAGTATTTTCGGCTTGCTGGCCGTGTAATGGCTAAAGCATTGCAGGATGGCCGGCTTATGGACCTATCTTTGTCAACAGCTTTTGGCAAGCTTTTGCTTGGTCAAGTAAGATAAGCTTTCAATCTCCCTTTCATGTTCTGGGGTTAGTTTAAATATGCTATAATGGGACTATGCTTATGTCCTTACGCCCATTCAAATTTCCTGCAGGAGCTTGATTTGCATGACATTCTTTCATTTGATGCCGAGCTTGGAAAGAATTTGCAAGAATTGCATGCCCTTGTTTGTCGGAAGCAGCACATAGAATCACTCGGTGGTAAACATATTGAATCCATAAAAGACCTGCGTTTCCGTGGGGCAGCAATTGAAGATCTATGTTTGGATTTCTCACTTCCCGGTTACCCGGATTATATCCTGAAGCCAGGAGATGACAATGTACATTATTTTCTTTTCATACTACGATTTCATCAGGGTTTCTTTTTAAATAGGGATACATGTAATGACATCTATTAAAAACATTTCAGGTGGATATTAATAACTTGGAGGAGTACATATCTTTGGTAGTTGATGCGACCGTCAAGACTGGGATCTTGAAACAGTTGGAAGCTTTTAGAGCAGGGTTCAATCAGGTTAGCAGCTAAAGAAACAGACTTTTATGTTTCAGTTTATTTTTAATATTGCTTTTGATTTTAGCTATTTATTACGATTAAAAATTTCATTGCGGTAATCTTTACGACAGTTGTTGCACAATTGCAAGTTTGTGCATGAGTTAGCAGACCATATTTTTTGTGTAACACTACCATCAAAGAGAAGCATATCTATTTCACAGTAGAAATTAAACTACCAAATTTGCATATTTTTGCTCCTTAGAAATGCAATTTATTCACTTATCTCTTTTTAACATCCGAGTTCTACAATTCTGGCAGGTGTTTGACATATCATCATTACAAATATTCACTCCAGCTGAATTGGACTATTTGCTCTGTGGTCGTAGAGAGTTGTGGGAGGTAACTCGGTTATACTATATCTGTGGTATGATTTGTAATTTCAAGTATATAACATTATGAATTGATATTTAACTTTTATACTATGCAGACTGATACACTTTCTGATCATATTAAATTTGATCACGGATATACTTCCAAGAGCCCTGCGATTGTAAATGTATGCCTGCTTCTCTACAAAGTTCACGAGCAAGTTCTTGCATTTGAATTTAATTTCCTGCTCGTTTTTATATAATTAAACACGCTTTCTTGTGACATTATCAGCTACTGGAGATTATGGGAGAATTCACACCGGAGCAACAGCGATCCTTCTGCCAGTTTGTTACGGGTGCACCTAGGCTTCCACCTGGTGGTCTGGCCGTTCTCAATCCGAAGTTGACGATTGTGCGAAAGGTATGTTACTCTTTCAAATTACATATATATAATAGTTTAATCTGTTTTGTGACATTAAAACAAGATTTCTTTAAGGTGATTTTTGTGAAGTTACATGCCGTTATTTAAAGTCTTCCCCTTGTAGGATGAAATATCGACATAGGATCATTTTGAACATCCTTTTGAGAGATGAAATAATATCCATGGTTGGGTATCTGTCATATCAATTTAGTAACTTGTCTCCCGGTCCTCCCAAAAAAACAAACCACACGAAGAGAAAAGGAGAAATTATTTATGAATTAGTTCTCAGTTGACCTTAAAATATGATACATACAAAGTCTGGAGATTCATGGGATGAAGAAGTTTAGGGTTGCCCAAAATTAACTGACTGACCCGAAAAAGAACCGAATTGGTTTGGTTCAAAACCCAACTGAAACTCGATCGGTTCAGTTTATGAAAAGAGAACTGACAAAAAACCAAACTGAAAACTGATCAATTTGGACACGTGGCTCATTTTAAGTCATAGATCCTTAATATTTGGGCCTACAATATTGGACCACAAAAAATAAGTAAAAATCGGCCAAAAATGTACCATAAACCGAGGTCATAATTATTCAAAACGTTCTAAAATGTGAGGATTTTAATGAAGTTCGGTTCATAACAAACCAAACTGAACCAAAAATTGACATGTTCAAAAAAACCAAACTGAATTGATTGGTTCGATCCAAAACTCAAGTGACTCAAAACTGAATCGTGAATAGCCCTGATGAAGTTAGTTCATCTGATCCCTTTTATCTGGTTCTCAATTATTCCAATTTTTGTGCATGCATTTCATGGTGTCAATGCTTTCACGAATGCAGCTTTCCTCGACCTCAAGCAATACAGCAGCTAATGGCACCGGACAATCAGAAACTGCAGACGACGACTTGCCAAGTGTCATGACGTGTGCTAATTACCTCAAACTCCCTCCTTACTCCACCAAGGTACGCTCTTGGACAAGAATGCTATATATCGTTTATCATATCGTTCGTTTGCCTGATGGGTATCACATACATTACAAACAGGAAATCATGTACAAGAAACTACTATATGCAATTAACGAAGGGCAAGGGTCATTTGACTTGTCATGAGGGAGTTCGAGACTAACCGACGAGACCTGTATATTTTCCATGGGATAGTTTTGAAATCATCGGAGCCTCCTATTCTCGAATAATTGATTTTGATACAGATTCAATCCATAGTAAGGTCAGTTCTTCTATCCACACCTCTCCTTAATACCTCTACGGTTTCTCAACCCCGTTTGTCAGTGTTATTGAACTCCCGAGTTCTCCCCGAGAATTCGGTAAACTCGAATTGACTGAGTTTTATTCTCAGTCTCGGTAGCTCAATTTTACAGAGTTCTAATTCGATCAAAGTTGGTCAAATTTTATTTTTATAATTTACCTATGCTTTGAAATTTATCTTATTTTATTTAAGTATTGTAACTGATCTATCACTTGCGTTTTTTTTTAACTTATAAAGTTGTTTTGAACTTATCTTTTTTAGTAAAGTATTGTAATTGTCTTCTCATGTGAATTATACATGAATATATGTATATCTAATATTTATTTAATACAAAACAAGTTTTGCCGATTTGTCCTCAATTTCTCTAAACACCTTTTTTCTGTCTCGTCGGGTCCTTAATTCCAAGTTTTAGAACCTCGCCGTTTGTAATGTTTGGTTTTGATAGACTGAGTTGTTCTGAAATGTAAATTTCAGGTTCACATTTTCAAGAAGCTGCCTAAGGCAATTTCGGGCAGCCCTTTGTTCACTTATGTTTTTAGTTCATGTAAATAAATAGAAAAATCTTGATTGGCCTCTCTTGTGTTTTTGTTTTGACTCAATTTGCATCATTGCATGATACTTTTGTACCTATGACATTTTTTTATAAGTTTACACAATGAAACGATGATACATTCATATGTTTGGAGTTTTGCCGATGTGCTTTCTTACCTTAACAAAGCTGGTTGTTGTTGCTGCATGAAAAATTCTGTACCTCCTATGTTTATTTTCAGTCTCACAGTCTTGATTATGAACTGAGTTCGAGACTTCACCTTGTTTTCAGAGAAAATGTCTGAATAATTTTCTACACTATGCCATTTGTAATAGAGTAGTGTGTATTTTTTATAAGCAAAAATGTGTAATACATTACGCAACTTTTAATTCTAAGAGCATTTTCGTAATTTTTCACATAAAAACGTGAAGTTTACACTGTCAACAAATTACGATCACATTCTTCCAAGAATAAATTCGAAGAATACAAATTTGTGTTTACTAATCTTATATAAAATCATGTTTCAAATTTGAATAGTTTATGTATAATTTTGAATAGTTTATATGTTGCAGCTTTCTTGAGTAGATTTTGTATTAAATTTTCTTATGTACCACTATCAGTGTCGAGGCCTAGCACGAAATGATGAGTCACGAGGCCTAGTAATATATTATTCGAAAAATCAAGAATTAATTGTTACCTACTCAATACTAAATTTAATAAACTTCTCCACTTTATGCACAAACAAAATTGTAACACTCATTCTCAATCTCCCATTAATCATCTACAAGTCTTCATTAATTTCCCGATTAATCTCTAATTAACACTTGTAAACAAAATCTACATATATATTGCTAGTAACTTGTGGATCATGACCACTCCTCCACCTATCTTCCAGCTCCTCCAATGACACACCATTTCTCAAGATCCAAAAAAAACCAAATTAAACCCAAAAACAAAAAAAATGTTCCCGTCGTCACCGACCATGTCATTGCTCCTCCACCTCCTGACCCTCCTATCGTCGACGGCGATCCTCGCCCGCGCGAGCCCCGAGAACAACCCGAAAGCGGTGATCTACGACGCGCGGTCCATCATCGTCAATGGCAAGAGGGAGCTCCTCTACTCGGGATCGATACATTACACTGGGAGCACCCCCGACATGTGGCCCGCCCTCATCAAAAACGCGAAGGAGGGAGGGCTCAACATGATCGACACTTATGTTTTCTGGAACGCGCACGAGCCTGTTCGGGGACAGTTCGATTTCTCGGGCCAGAACGATTTGATCGGGTTCATCAAGCTTATTCAGGAGCACGGGATGTATTGTATCCTCCGCCTCGGCCCGTTCATTCAGGCCGAGTGGAATCACGGGTTTGTTTACTATATGTTGCCTTATTTTCGGGAAAATTGCAAAAAGCTAATGGATGCGAAGTTTCATTTTTGTTAAAGGTGACGGTCAACTTATCATATTTTCTTGCAAAATATGTATATTTGTCGAAAAATGAAGAAAATACATAGTAGATTGTCAATAGATTTAAATTATCGCAGAAAGACATGAATGTCGTGCGAGAGAATATAAAACTGAAGAGCTCGAATCGAAAAAATACATTTTTTTTTAATTATAACAAAATTGTTTCAAGGACATTTTCGTCTTTTGGACAAATGAACGTAATTTGCAAAAAAATGATAAATTCACGTCTACTTTTTTGCCAAACTAGAAAAATTCATGGTAGCATTTTACAATTTTCCATTTTCATTGTTCTATTTATTTATTTTTGATACCCAATTTAAGGGATGATTGCAAAAATACCTCGTGAATTATCCGATTTTTACGAACAACTCGTATATATTTTCAAAAGTGACATAGTTTGTTTACTTGTGTAAATATTTTACTCATGATTTCTTTTATATAAAATTTGTGCATGTAATTAAAAATGTATTTGAATGGTATTTTCGTCATTTCAAGTTATGAAAACTTCCTTAATTGAAAACTGTTGTTAAGGTTATGGATTATTATCTTTTTCAAAATGATATAGCTAAAATAAAATTTTCATTTAATTTCCACGTTTAATTCTTTAATGATCGATATTATTTGTATTTAACTATTTCGCATGCACTTCTTTTTAATTTTGGAGAGTAATTTGATCTTTTAAATTTATTTTTAATAGGGTTATTATTAATTAATGATGTAAAAATAAAAACTAACATCATATTATTGGTTATGTGTAGTGGGCTTCCCTACTGGTTGAGGGAAATTCCCGATATGCTTTTTCGCACGGACAACGAGCCATGGAAGGTATATATATATAATAATAGTCTCGTGACGAAACTCGATTCACTTAAAAATTTAAGTAACAAGTAATGATTGATTTTGATTATCAGATCGAAATGGAGAAATGGGTGAGAAAGGTGACGGACATGGTGAAGGCGGAGAAGTTGTTCGGATCTCAAGGAGGTCCCATCATTATAGCTCAGGTTCGAAAGTAAAAATGTCGAGTTCAATTAATATTAAAATCGACCGTCGATTTTAAGGCCTAACGTTGGGATGTATACGGTGCAGATCGAGAACGAATACAATAGTATTCAGCTAACGTATAAGGCGAACGGATTGAGTTACATTCAGTGGGCCGCGAAAATGGCCTTGAGCCTCGATGTTGGCGTTCCCTGGGTCATGTGCAAGCAGACCGATGCTCCCGATCCCGTCGTAAGTTCGAAAATGGCCTCAACGACGATGTTTAAAAATCGTTTTTTATTTATTTTTAATATTAAAAGAATTCATACCGAAACTATTTTGAATTTTATTGAGGCCATATGTCCATAGGCCTATGGCCTGAACACGTGGAAAAGAGGGATTTATCACCGATACCATGTTAAAGTTTCACGTTTTTAATATAACTCATTTTAGGTCTACATGTAGGTCACATCGAAAGATTACTGAGTTAATTAGAAAGTGTATGTATACACATTATAACCAAAACTTAATACACTAATATGTTAGATAAAATATGTGCTTTAATGTACATACGAGCTCAATTATTAAGTACTCCTTTTAAGTAAAGCTCATATCTCCTTAACAACCCGACTTGTGACAACGATGTATACACCACTAACTATGCTATGATATTATACTAAATTTTGACCTATTTAAAGCTCAAATTGACAGATAAATTATCGAATTATCATATAAACAAGTGAATGAACACGCGTCTTTGATCGGGATGAGATGAGAATTATAAACTCCCCATTACCATACTTGTATGGGAAAATAAGTATACAAAAAAGGAATTACTCACACAAAATAAAAATACACAGCATTAATCTATTATATATAAAATTTTACATCAACACAAGTTGAATTTTCCTTTCAGATGCTGACAAACGGGTGAAAAGACTAATAACACGATTTTTCGAAAACCGTAACCCTGAAAATCGGTCCAGAACATATATATATATATATGATGATAAAAAATATATATATGATGTATATAAAGAAAATGGTAAAACCCAACTGATAGCCTGAGTTTTTACTTGTTTTACATAAAAATAAGTTATACATATCGGGTCGGGCTCCACAACTAAAAACTCAAGCTTATTAGTTGGGGTTGCTCCAACACTTTATGGACTAGTTTATATTATTTCCACGTGAGACTTCACATTCTCAACACAAATATATTTAAGGGATAATGACACTTTGTTACACTTAACTATAGCGAAATGACATTTTCATACCCTAACTATTTTTGTCTATTTTTTAGTACCCTAACAAACTATGCTAAAATGACTAAAATACCCCTGCTTTAAGAAATCAAAATAAAACTAGTCAAATTTGATTTATCAAACCATATTTAAAATGGTTCAAATTTAATTTTACATTTTCGGGCATAATTGTATTTGCATCTTAAGTACAAATCAATTGAATCAAAGATAAAAATAATTGAACCAATTCATTTTATAATTTCTCACACCAAGGGTAGTTTAGGTATTTTAGACATTTTAGAAGTAGGTTGTCACAAAAAAAAATTGTTAAAGTACTAAAAAAGAGAAAAAAATAGTTCGGGTATTAAAGTGTCATTTTGCTATAGTTAGGTATATTAAAGTATCATTATCCCTATATTTAATTCATACCCAAAGATTTTAAAACTCTATATTTATAATTCACTTGTTTGTTACATGCATGTCTTATTATATATAACAGATCAACGCATGCAACGGTCGTCACTGCGGCGACACGTTCGTTGGGCCGAACAAGCCCCACAAGCCGGCCCTGTGGACCGAGAACTGGACGGCCCAGTTCCGCGTGTTCGGCGACCCGCCGTCGGTGAGGTCGTCGGAGGACACGGCCTTCGCGGTGGCTCGGTGGTTCTCGAGGAACGGCTCGCTCACCAACTACTACATGTACCACGGCGGCACCAACTTCGGCCGAACCTCCGCGGCCTTCAAGACCACCAGGTACTACGACGAGGCCCCTCTGGACGAGTATGGCCTTCCCAGGGAGCCCAAGAGAGGCCACCTCAGGGACCTGCACAAGGCCCTCGACCTATGTCGCAAGCCCCTGCTCGAGGGGGTCCCCAACGAAAAAAGGATCTCCAATACCGTCTTGGTAATGATTCCCTTTTATTTTATGTGGGTTCGGTCGGATTTAGTGATTTCTGTCTTTTGTCATGTTGTCGTTGTCGTATTGGAGATATCGGGTTTCTTTTGTTGATGATGGTCTGGACTCTGGAGGGTTGTGAGCGGGTTTAGTATACTATTTCATGCTTTTTATCTCGTCGGATCTGGGGTATCGAGGCTCTGTTGGATTCGGAGATACGCGTGGTATATGGTTGTTGCGTGTTTGGGACTCTGACCCGGACTATTAGGTTATAGGTTACTCGATTAGATGTGAAGGTTCGGGTAGATTTAGTGATTTTTGTCATGTGAACTGTCGGATCAGAGATCAGGGCCATCTCGTCCATAAAGCAAATGAAGCAAATGTTTTAGGCCTACCTAAGAAATGGAGTCAAGTATGATAAAAAAAAGGCCCCAAATTTTAGCATTTTAGGCCCATTTTGAGAAATAATACTTAAAATAATAGTGTATTAATCATTTTTGCTTTAGGTCTTAAGAACAATTGAGCCGACCCTGTCAGAGATATCAGATTTTTATTAATGACAATCAGGGGGTGTTGGGCGGATTTGGTATTCCGTGTTTTTTTTATCTCGTCGGATCAAGGATACTGGGTCATTGTCGAATCTGGAGATTTGAGTCATTCTTATAAATAACGTCGCCGTTGAGGCTCAGATCCTCTTAATCAATCCGCATGCACTATTTCAATTTTGCAAAAAGGTGTTGTGAAACTAGTCTTTTTAAGATCGTTTTCGTCACTTATGAATAATTCACGACAACTTTCCCCAATTTTCGTGACATTATTTCACTTGTCCGTCTATTGTTTTGCACGACATTAACATACGCAACAATAACATTTCAGACACGATGGTACGAGATTCCTGGAACCAACAAATGCGCAGCTTTCTTGGCGAACAACAGTTCGAGGTTCTCATCGTTCGTCACATTCCGAGACACAAAATACTTCCTTCCGGCCAAGTCCATCAGCATCCTCCCCGACTGCAAGACCGTCGTCTACAACACCCAACTCGTCGCCGCGCCGCATAACTCCCGCGGCCAGGACAAGTCCGAGCAGGCCTCCAAGTTCAACTGGGAAAAATACCCCGAACCCGTCCCGGATTTGAGTACGATGAAGGCCGAGCTCTCCAAGGTTCCTCTCGACCTATTTGGCCTCCACAAGGACACTACCGACTATGTTTGGTATAGTACCAGGTGAGTGACGAGACAAATCTCGTGACCGTTGCCCCGAACTATACCCGACTAACCCAGTTTGGGATAGTCGGGTGTATCTTTAAATATCTGACTAACACTAATGCTGGCAAGGTATATATACTCGTGAATACCCAACCGACACCAGTGTTAGTCAGGGGTTCTAGAGTATACCCGACTTGTTAGGATTCCACATGTGAGTTCAGGTCCCACATCGGATGTGTACGGGCTATAAGGAGAGTTTATATACACATTAGACCCAAGACCCACTAGGTTAGTCTTTTGGGTCAAAGGCGGGCTTTAATGTGTATGTGGGCTTTCCTTGTGGTGTGCGTCTCCTTGATAAGGCCCGGTTCTCCCCAACACGACTACCATAATGTTAGTCGGGTATTAAGGGAAGGTTTCTAGTAGTGTGTTTTGCTTAGGTTCTTATGTCAAAAATATGTTAGGTGGATCCGGATTTGATATCATATCATACCATCTACGGTCTGTCACAGTCTGAGATGACAAAGATATCTGAACTCGATAAGGATATGATATTCCCGGTCAAATGGGGCAGGAACGGGGTTCGTAGAACTTATACGTTCTGAATCTGCCTTGTTATACTCTGAACTCAACAGAATTTGAGTTCTTTGATCCAATCGAGGTGGGGATCACAAATACCACCCCGAACTGCCCTGTTCTTGTGAATGTGGATTATTTAAATATAGTTCGGAGTATTATGTCTTTCTATGACTCAACATGACATGTCGTGTTGCCTAACATGAAGACATGTTAGCGAGTATATATTAGACCATATCCGACTAACACTGAAGCACAATGGCACTCGAGTATGACCATTACCAATCGAGAAGTGTCGGCTAACCACACCCAATTGACATCCAGTCGGATATGGATACTCAACAGGTTGTCAGATAAGTATAACCATTTTTCTAGTAATGCTTCCTGTATACAGACAAATTACACCCTACCTAGGATCACAAAACTTACCTCGGGCCCGTCTGTTGCCATCCCTAGGCTCGATCCATATTGTGAATATGAATCATCTCAATCTGGTATGCACGTAAAAACTCAGTTAACATCTTGTGCCTTGTAATTACTATTATAAACTTTAGTTTCTAGGTTGATCAAATTTTAATGAGTAACTTTTCACTTGATGGGTCATGACATTGAGTTCCTATTTACAGCATCATGTTGGGTCCTCGGGACTTGCCTGTGCGCGTTGATATTGTTCCAGTTCTCACCATCCATAGTCAAGGCCATGCATTGCTTGCTTATGTAAACGGTGCATTCGTCGGTAAGTCCACTTACCCGACTCGACGACTCATATGTTGTTTCACGTCGCACAATGTATGTACGTTAGACCTGTCCAAAAATAACCAAACCGACTAAAATGTCTTTGATTTGGTTTAAAATTGAACTTAACCGAACTTCATCAGCACTGTTTCATTTTATGAAATGAGAATCGACAAGAAACTGAATCGAACTAAAAACCGATCGATCTGGACACATTACTTATTTTAGGTCATCATTCTTTATTTAATGAGCCTGAAAGTATTGGTTCAACAGTAAATAAGTCAAGACCGGTCAAAATTATGATAATATCTTGAAAACCAGTTCAAAATTTTTTTATCCAAAAACCAATGTGTCAAATAATAAATCAAAATGATCTAAAATATGAAATTCAGTATATAAAAAAACTGAACCAAATTGAATTATATTGGTCTAGTTTCAGTTTTTATTTTCTTAAAACTTTGATTGATTCTCAGGACCGGGCCACGGGAGCCATATCGAGGAGACATTCGTGTTCCAACGCGCCATCAGCCTGGTCCCGGGCATCAACAACCTCACCCTACTGGGTATGACGGTCGGAATGCCGGTAAGTAAAAGCAGTTCTCACGGTTTCCTACTATCAGCTTTAACTTGTAGTTGCATGAGTTCATAAATGCTATTATAACGAAAAAGATACAACTCGAAAACATACATAATCAAAATATAGACCGTCGCAAAAACATCATATGTAAGTGTTTAACAACAATATGTCAACTACGACCACATGCAAATGAAATGTAATTTTATTGAGAACTCCATAATACAAAATCACCAAGTGTTCGGTTAAGTTACGTATATGTCAATTACGACAAAAGAATTAAACTGGTTTGGTTCAAAATCGAACTGAATCAAAATTCCTTCAATTTATAAAATGAGAACCGGTAAAAAAATATAGAATCGAATCGAAAACTTGGGCATGCAAAAATATTGGGCCTAAAAATCCTTATTTATTTGGGCCTAAAAATATTGGGCATGCAAAAAACAAGCCTAATAGTAAGTTAAAATCAGTTCAAAATGTGAGAATTTTATGAAAATCGGTTCAATAGAATCCAACTAAACACTGATAAGTTAGTCTATAAGTCAAAACAGTCTAAAATGTGAAGTTGAGTTCATAAAAAATTGAATTGAACAGAAAACCGACATTTTCAAAACCCGACCGAATTGATTGGTTTGGTTCATAACCGAACCGTGAAATGTACAGCCCTGCCTGAACCGATAAACGAGACAATCATTATGATTAACTAACCCGAGCGAGTTCAGATTTGATTCAAGACATATTTCAACAAACTCGTGCAGGATAGCGGGGCGTACATGGAGCACAGGTTCGCGGGGCCCCGGCGGGTCTCCATAATGGGGCTGAACACCGGAACCCTAGACCTGACGTTCAACGGGTGGGGGCACCAGGTCGGGCTCGAGGGCGAGAGAATGCAACTGTTCACGCCGGAGGGGGCGGGGAAGGCGCGGTGGGTCAAGAAAGAGGACGGAAAGGGCAGCCAAATGACTTGGTACAAGAGCAATTTCGAAGCTCCGGCGGGCACAAACCCGGTGGGTCTTCGGGTGCCCGACTTGTCCAAGGGAATGATTTGGATCAACGGCAAGAGCATTGGTAGATATTGGCAAAGCTACTTGTCTCCTCTTGAATTGCCTACACAAATGACGTAAGCAACTACTATAACTCAAACAGATAATGCTTGTTGTCGCCGTCGTCGTCGCTATATACGTTAATTAACAGTATTCTAAAAAAATGTTAGGCGTTAGTTGAGCGAAAAGGGTCTTGTATAGACTAATCTGTCAGTAATTTTTAGAACAGTGCATTTAGGTAAATGCACGGTGGGGGATGCGCTACCAAATCTGTCTGAATCCAATTATGTTGTCATTTTACAAAGAGTCAAAATATTTTAAACTGGACTAGGATTCAATATTCTTGGTCTGACGGATTAGGGACGGAGACCACTAAATCGTTTTCGAATATGCTGCATGTCACCATTCCTACCTGTATCCAACACGTCTAATTTCTTTTAAAATAAATAAAAATGTACTTACACTGCCTCTTACAGTCAAATAAAACTTTATTGATTAGATTGCATATTAGTAATTAGCATTGAACATCGTAAAAGTTAGATAATAAATAGATACATGTCACCGTGTGTACCAAATTTCACTGATTCCTGATTATCTAAATATGTGTAGCTTATTTATCGACGAACGATTCAGGATCGACCCACACAATCATTTGATGCAGTCCAATTTGGAGTTTCATTTCCGATTACAAAATGCTCCCTTACTTGCAACTCGTAAATCGTTTACATAATTTTTCTCGTATTAATATTTAATTAAAACATAGCGATAAACAAGCATGTCACAAAATGCACGATACATATGCATTGCACAGCCCTAGAGACTATAAGTCATTTTACCAAATAAAATTTTTCGACATATCTGATTAATCTTTTGATTATCGTCTAATAAATTATGTAATATGATTTGTTCTTTTTATTAATTCTTAAAATATCTTTTATGATCGACTAGTACCTAACATTTTTTTTACGATCCTAGTAAAAACTATATATTTACGATCAAAAAGTTAATTGATTGGTGATTGTTTTCAGGTACCATGTTCCTAGAGCCTACCTCAAAGAAGGTAGCAACCTAATGGTGGTGCTGGACGAGGAAGGTGGCGATCCTGCGACGATCGAGGTCTTAGTGATAAACAGAGACAGAGTGTGCAGCTACGTCTCCGAGGATCACCCGCCACGTGTCGACAATTGGGAGGTCAAGGACGACGAGCTCCGACCGCTCGTCGAGAAACCCAGACCGACGGCTTCCCTCAAATGCCCCGAATCCATGGAGATCTTGTCGGTCGAGTTCGCCGATTGGGGCGACCCGTTCGGGTCCTGCGGGAACTTCAAGGTCGACTCGAACTGCACCAGCATCGATTTCACTAAGGGGATCGTCGAAAAAGTACGAAATTTTAACATGATATCAGAGTATGTTAAGTTAACAAAACTAATTATCACTTCCCAATAATTTTCATTCGTAAATTAGTATAGAACATATTGGGCCGGACTTCACTACTAAAATGTCAATCTCCCTCGCCTTCTCACGTGACTCATGTTAAGACGTGTCTTTTGCACTGAGCTTATTTTCCGCCTTATGTGGACCACAATATCGGGTTTGCAAAGAGTATAGTCACATGGAGGCGAGACCCACCAACACAGGCCCAGATCGACCTCTTAGTCTCATATCCTATGTCAAAGTACAACCCACATAAAAGTTTAAACATAATAAGTCGAGACTCCGTAATTTAAATTGGTGAACAGATTCATACATCTCTAACTAAATACATCTTTCACTTAACTACACCTACGTCTTAAATTTTGAATAAAAAATATTAAGTTTTAAGGTGAAAAGTCTATAAT
Source organism: Geranium rotundifolium (assembly GCA_963920655.1). Lineage (NCBI taxonomy): Eukaryota > Viridiplantae > Streptophyta > Magnoliopsida > Geraniales > Geraniaceae > Geranium > Geranium rotundifolium. Next base: position 37,604,096 of record OY987317.1, read on the forward strand.
GTTCCCCACTAAAAAATCTATTTCCAAAATATGGCCTTACCTCTCTCATCCTCTTATCCACCGTTTGAACGATCTCTTTGCCGTCGTACTCTCAGAGACTAAGTGAAAACCGTGTTTAGTCGAGGATAATTATCTATTATTATTCTTAAAATTATATATTAGTATCTATTTTATTAACACAATTACTGTTTGGTTTTTACTTTTTACTGATATATACTTCATCATTAACGGTCAATTTGAGCTTTATTTTACCAAATTTTGTGTTTGATGAATGTGCAGCTTTGCTTGGGGAAGAGTGGGTGTGACATTCCCATAGATAGGGAAGTGTTGAACAAGGGACATGACACGTGTCCTGATTTCCACAAGAGTCTTGCTGTTGACGTCATGTGCGGCGTCAAGAAGTAGACAAGAACCAGAGAGCTAAATAATATTAACAAAATAGAGAGATGTTATTTTATTTGTCTTCACAATTAATCTTAGTTTGTGTAATCCAACTTTGTTCATCACAATGATTCACGATACTTTACTATATTAGAGTTTGGTTTTTGTTACCTTTTCGATTTCTTAAAGAGCATAATTATTAGTAATCAGCATTTGAAGGAGTTACTTAAAGGTGAAAACATTTTATACTAAACTTTTTACGAAGTATTTATAAATGAAGAAATTTATTCTTGCATGATTATTCATTTAACTATTTCCAACACGAGTTCTCGCATAATGGCGAGACGACAATTAAATTATACGACATGTTATATTTTTAAAACAATCCAAGATTATTTTACAGTCAATGATAATAAATATATTATTCAAGACCTATACTAACGTTCATTTAACTATTTAGTGTTACAGTATTTATTGTTGAAAATACTTTTTCGACATGAGTCGTTGCAATTGATAGAAACAATGCAAATGAAGCGGAATAGAAAAGTGCAACATTTTCTAGTTGCAATAATTTTTTATGCAATACTTCTTGAATCATCTGTCCGTAAAGATGTCATCCACAATCGAATGGCTTGAACAATTCACCTCCTTAACTTCTACTAAATGTCTCACGTTCATTTTTTTAGATAGTTGTGACTAATTGGTTGGCAAAGACTTTTGAATACACACTCTCCCGACACAATCTCTAGTTCTAGTATAAATTTCTTCAATTTTTTTTATGTAAACTCTAATCACTTACAATTCAAGCAGATTAAACTCAACGCTCTAATTTGAGTTGAGTTGTCCATTACGATCACAATCAACTTTTTTCTCTTTTGACTAAAAATGCATCCATTAGCCTACACAATTTTCAATACCATTACAACTAATCAACCAATAATAAATAATGAGAAATATTTTAATTTGGGTAAGCATCTAACATTAACTCATACACACCCATTACATGAATCTACTTATACTATTCATAGATTTGAAATTATAAAATTTAATTAATAAATTATAATAAGAAAAACAAAAAAGAATTCAAACTAAAAATCAATAAAATAATTAGTGAAAAGTGAAAACCAATAATATAAGTTGGGCCGATAAGTACACGTTTCGAGGCCCGGCCCTTTAAATCCTCGGCCCATACAATACGTCGTCGTTTACACCATTTTCATTTCCCTCCAAAAAAGATTCAGCTTTCCCTCCTACACTTCGTCTCTTTCACTCCATAGCATAGCATTTTGCGAGCTCGCAGATTCACAGAACCCACCACAACAAGCTCAAAGCCACAGTCTCTGCGTCGTCTCCGAACCCGCCATGACCAGCCACCAAGACGACCTCGACCTCCTCCTCTCTCTCCAGGACAGGGTTCTCGAAACCCCTCCCCAATCTCCAGGTGAATCAATCGCATCGATAAGCCTCTCGGTTTCACTTCATCGATCTAAAATCGCATCTGGGTCTGTGTGATGTATTTCAATTTCAATTTCAATTTCCCCCCATTTTCAATGGCGTGTTAGCTTGTGTTTTGGGTCTATTTCGGATCTAGGGTTCTTTTGTTTTCTTCTGGATTTGGGGAATAAAATCTCATCTGGGTGTATTTCAATGTCCCGAGCTTGTGTTTTGGGTTTATTTCGGATGTGGGTTTATTTGGGTTTCTTCTGGATTTTGGAAAAAATCGTTCCTTTGGTGGATAATTTACGTGGGTGTGTCTCAATGTGGCTTGATTTTGTAGGGTACCTGTCCGATGATGGTTCGCCAAAGCGAAGAGGGCCAGTGGACATGTCGGCTTTCAGGAATGTCGTCGGAGACCATCTCGATTACCAGCCCGAACCAGTGAAGAAGACCAGTAAGTTGAACCAGGGCAAGGCCTCCAATGACCCTGGTGTCGAGAAGTTTTCGGGGTTGCGTATAAGGTAGCTTAGGGTTGTCTTCAGTTTTAGAAGCTTACTTCAAGTTTATAGTCTGTTTGATTGCTTAGAGACCTAAAAATTGAGTCTTGAATTTTTCTCTTTTGGGAATTCAAATACAAGTTTATGGTCTGTTTGATTGCTTATTGCAATATTGTGTAAATGGTTAAGTGTCAATTTAGTTAAATTTGAATTTCATTAGCTTTGTGAGAAATCACAGTGAAATTAGTTGTCTTATATATTCTATTTTCGAGAAGTTTTAAGGGTTGCGTGTTTGGTAGCAAGGCCATCCCTAGAAAATCGGGGGCCTAAGGCAAGAATTTGAAACGAGGCCTTTCTTTAAGAATATAATACTATACTACAATCCTTCTTCGGCGCCATCGCTTCGACTTCGACGCTTCTCTTCTGAGAGATGAATAACGTATAACTTATATTATTAAGTTATCAATGCTATTAAGTGTAAGAGTTGGTATATATGAGTTTCGATGTTGATAATATTTAGGCTTCGATGTTATTGGATCGAGACGATAAAACTTAGTATATATGTAGATAATAATTATTAAAAAAATTGGACCTTTATTATATTGGGCTGGTCGGCTGGGTATTTTGGGGCCCCTCTAGGGTCGGGGCCTACGGAAAAAGTCTCTCTCTTGCCTTATGAAAGGGCCAGCCCTGTTTGGTAGCTTAGGGTTGGCTTCAAGTTTATAGTTGTTTGATTGTTTAGAGACCTAAAAACCGATTCTTGAAATTTTCTCTATTGGGATTCCAGATGCAAATATAGTCTGCTTGATTGCTTATCACAATGTTGTTTAGAATCTTTAGATGGTTAAGTGACATTTTATTTTCTTACACAACATGTGACAATATTGTTTAATTTGAATTTAATTATTCTTCTGAGAAATCGCAGTGAAATTAGTTGTCTCATACATGCTTTTGTCTTCTTCAGGAATATTGTGTAGATGGTTAAAGTGTTATTTTTTCATAAGCGTTATGAGTTAAGATAGTGAAATTAGATGTCTCATATAATGCTTATCTGTTTTCTTCAGGAACCAGTGGATGACTCCTACAGAGATTAGTGATCGTTTCTCAGACATCAAATTTGTTCGCCTGTCGGCTATAAAGTATGCTATTATATTTAACATTCGAGTGTAGATGCAAGTTGGTTAACTGGTTCTGATACTACAATTCATCTGCTTATTTTATTGAAATTGATCGGTTTAGCTATTTATTGGAATTGATCGGTTTAGCTATTTATTGGAGTCAGATTGAATTCAATTGCAATGCGATAATGGATTCAAAATTTTAATTTTCTTTTATTAGGAATTCGATAGTAGGGGAGGCTCTTTCCGGTTGCTGGGCAACTATTGGTGTCTTGACAGAGAAAGGGTTTCCGAGAACTAGTTCCACAGGGAAGACCTATTCCATATGGAAGTTCGGGTCTTTGGATGAGAAAACTGTTACTGTCTTCTTGTTCGGTGATGCTTACCAGAAAAATAGCCAAGAGAAGGCGGGAGCCGTCCTTGCCTTGTTTAATTGCAGTGTTCGGAAAGACAATGCGGTATCAACTTCTTTTCTCATAATGCACCTTTTTAGAGAATCTTTGTAACAATTGTTTTTTTTTGTAATGTAACAATCCAGCACTTGCTTTTGCAGGGATCGGGTTTTTCATTGAGCGTTTACAACACGAATCAAATTGTGAAGATGGGAACGTCTGTTGATTATGGGGTTTGCAAGGGAAAAAAAAAGGACGGAGTCGCTTGCACACTAGTGATAAATAAGTACGTCAAACATTTTTTATCAGTAATAAATTAAAGAGCAATACCGTCAACACGTGAATAAGTACGTTATACATGATATTTATTTGCCAATGATGTTCTGATATTTAATATCGACGCCACAGCTTGTACTTCGGCCTGAAGATTTTATTTCAGAATAATTCATACCATCTGCAATATTTTATTTAAGAACTTGGGAAATCATTTTGTTTACATTTCTTATGCAATCTGAATGAATTACAACTTGTATTATTCTACATGAAACTGTGTTTTGTTTTTCTTTCCTTACATTCAAATTCTTGACATTGATTCTGTTCACATACAGGAATCGCGGGACATTCTGTAAGTATCACAAAACGGTAAGTAAGAGTAAATACCAACGCCTCGATCTTTTCCGAGCAATCAAATTCTGAAACCATACTCACCGATTGAAACTTCACCTTCGTTTGTTATATTGTTTTGCAGAAAGCAACACAGAAATATTCAACCGTATCACGTACTGAGCTCAAGGGAGGGTATGCACTCGACATTTAGAATCATTGAGTCTTCATGTAATATTGAATTAATAGTAACTCTACACGCGGTGTTATTTTCGGCAGGAACTTGAGAACAGCTTTTAGAGGTCCTCTCAGAGCAGAAGGGATTTACATGGTCGACCCTTTTGCAGACAAAACAAACTTTAGCAAGTCCACGAAGCCCGTGAAGTCATTAACTGTGGATGGACTCAGGAAAGCCTTGAGGTTCGTCGTAGATTTACTTCTTATCCTCTCCTTTAAAGAAATATAATCAAAACTTTATTGCTGTATTGTTAAGAATAAAACGGCGTAGACTTGAGATTATAAGTTCTATCATATTTATGCACGAGTTTTGGTCAGGAGACCTCACTTTTGTCGTAAATCACTATTTGTATTGTAACAATTCTAGCATTTATCCCGACGGTTTAATTGCTAGCTTATCAATACAAATTTTGTTGAGCAAAAAAAATATATTTCATTACTGCATTTATATTAGACGAGTAAGCAAAAAAGAAACTCTGGCTGAGGTTAAATGTTGAATGGTGTCATTTCATCTGCTGATTTTTTTTTATCAAAAACAGCAATGCAGGTAAAGTGACGACGAACACACACTCACAAGGGATAAGGTTTCTTACCGAACTAACAGGTACAAGATTTCAATCCATCGTCTGCTTGTGTTGCCTCCAATCCCCTGCAGTTTCTCTTCTCTAAGACGCTTTTACTTTACAGCTGACAGGAAATCAAGATCCAAGTACACGAGTAAAGAATCTGAAGCAACACAAAAAAATGTTTCCAGTTCTGAGAAAAGGTACCTTGAAAAGATCATTCATTTTCAGGAAATATTTTTTTGCATGCCACACAATGTTCTAAAACTCCCAATTTCTCATAAAATCGAGTTGGCCGAGTTTCGGAAATCGTTCTCAGTGCTTCAGTTTTACCAACTTTTCATCATTGTTCTAAAAATCCCCGACTTGTCCGATTAATCCATGTTTAGCCTGTGACTAATTTTTGATTAATTTCCATCTAATTCTTAAATAGTTTGCCAAAATCTCAGAAATCCTTTCCGAGTGTTTATGTGATTTTTGTTTTGTTCTAGGAAACCAAATGCTGTGAAACCGAATCCAGCTGAACTAATGAGAAACCAAGAACAGGAAGTGAAAAGAAGGAAAAGCGAGCAGGAGCGAATTTTGGGAGAAAAATCTAGGCAGGGTACAGAAAAGATGATTGAACTAGACTATGTTAGTTCTGATGAAGATTTCTGAGCTGCTCAGGTTGTTGTTTTTTATATTTAGACCTAATTCTTTCTTCTTGTATACAGATTTTTTTATTCTGTTTTGTATTATAATCAAGTATATGAGAAGAAGCTGTTTTGATGTTTTTGCTATGTCATCTTTATTTTATTAAAAACTTAGATGATTATATTGTAGGAAAAATTGCAAAAATGTGTCCTGTAATGTGACAATTTTGTAAAAAGTTTATGTGTTGTTTGTAAATGGCAAGAATATATTTGAACTTTACATTTTTGTGCAGAATGTGTCGGATAGAACTGAATCAATTTGGCTTGATCATAAACAAAATTGAAACTAATTCACTTTGATTTTGAATTATAGAAGCAGAACTAATAGAAGATCGATCAAGAAAACAATCGTTTTCAACATGTGAATCATTTTAGGTCATTAATATTTATTTAGATAAGAATATTGAGCAAACAAAAAATAAGTCAAAATAGTCATGAAAATGGAGAAATTCATGAAAATTTGTTCGAATAAAACCTACCCATCTGTTTAAAATCAAGTAAAACCTTTCTTAAAACCAAACTGGTTGATTCCGCTCAAAACCGAACATGCTCGATTCTTAAAAATTAAGTTATGGTTTTCTTAAAACCGAACTGGACGGGTTAGTTCTAAACCGTACAAATCCTATTTGCAATGGTCCTGTTTTATTTCTGACTTTCTTAAAATCGAGCTAGTCGGTTCAGTTCAAAACCGATCCATAAACGCTCCTAATATTCACTGTTTTCAAGGACCGGTTGCTAAAGGCTTTGAAAATGTTCTAAAAATCTCCGACATGTCTAATTAATCTTTGATTAATCCTTTAAAATTTTCGATTAGTCTTTTCATTTGATATTATTTTTAATTAATCTCTAAACGACCCTTTTCGCCATCAGCGCCTAGCATTTTTTATAACACCGTGCTTTGGGCAGCTCATTTTAATATTTTCTTGAAGAACTCAAATGATCATCAAGAAACAAAGTCACATGTCCCAGGAATCACTCACGCTTATAAGACCAAAACCAAGACCGACAAGGCCAAACATGAATCAACAGCTCAGAACTGGACACAGAAACAACCTATGAAAGCATTAACCTTGTTATCTTCTGTTTTGTCATGAAACCCAGTTGAGCTCATACAGGTGGCCTCAATGCTGTTGGAAGTATCCGTTGGTAGGTTACTTGCAATGCAAGCCACATACTTGGTGAGGATTAAACAAAATTTGGTGCCTACTTTTGGGTATTTTTTTATGCAGAAAAGGTAGGGTTTGTGGGTGAACTACCAGATAAGATATTCCTATTATCTAATGGCTCCAAATAGATATTGGAGGAATTGAACATCACATCACAGTGTGTCACAGTCTTATTATAGTCTCTAGGGTTTTGGTTGGCTATGGTTTGGCTCTTTCATGAAGAAAGGAAGATGGATAATAAGGTTAGTTATTGCAAGTTTGTTAGTTTATTGGATCAATGGAAGGGTTTGGTACACATAATAATGTTTTAAAACCAAATTAGGTGGCTTATTATTATTCATATCTGATAAGGTGGTTGAGTCATTAGTATGTTTGGCCTGAATTAAGTCGTCGATTTAATAAGATGTCTCGATTTCATATCATTTTGTATTAACGGTTTTACAGATGAAAGATTTTCGTTTCTTATGTTGACAGACCTAAACTCTAATGTTTATTTCAGTGATTGCTCACTTACATAAGCGGGTAGTTCTCTAACGAATCAAGTTATTTATCAACCAATCTCTATACACAAAGTTCTGTAACAGAGGATATTTCGTTTTCAGTGTCGACAAACCTAACCTCAAACAACCCGTTTATTTTAAAAATCGCTCACACGTATAAGATAGTAAATTCTCCGGAGAATTAAATCATTCATCAACCAATTTCCATACAAAAAATGTTTACAAAAGGAGAATTTTTCATTTTCAGTGTTGACAAACTTATGTCCTCGTGAACAATCTGCTTGTTTTAGAAATCGCTCAAGCGTATAAGATCGACAGTAAGATGAATAATTAAATTATTTATTAATAAATCTTTTTTTGGATTTGTGTATTGATTTGGTTAGGTTTTGAAAACATTGTGAGTTGACATTGAATGTTGGCTTGGATTGACCTGAAGAGTAAGTGAGGGATACACATCATTGGTCATCTTTCACAAGGTTCAGACAGTGACTCAGCAACTCTCAAAATCATGGTAGTTAATGCAAATAACTATAATGAAAATGATGGTAACAAATATCCTTAATTTATTATTAAGAAAAAACCCAATTAGTTGTTGTTGCATCAATTTACATCATTAGATTAATCAAAATTTTGAGTACAATATAGTTGACAATTTAATTGCAAAAGGAACTAAAGAAATGCCATCAAATCTAATGATTTCACTTATTATAAAATTTAATTTAATTTTACACTCGTTTAAATTTGAATTGGTGACCGATATGATAAAATATAAAAATAAATAAATAAATAAAATTTCCCAAACCTAATCAGGTACTAATTAATATCGAATCATTAACTTTTATCATCTGCAACAATCAATTAAATATTTAATTACTTCATGATAAACATAGTCTAATCTTAGAAAAAAATTAATGGCACCAACTTTTTTTACTTTTACGGGTCAAATATCAATACATCATACTGTTTTTCAGAATATTTGTAGGCCATAGCCATTATCGTCTCTTAACTAAGTTCTAGATTTGTAGGGTTGGTAGGTAATTAATGTCAATTCTTCTCATTAAATATATTGTAAATTTTAATATCCATGTCCAATCCCCTAATATATCATTTTATCATACAAGATTTTCACAAATAATTTTAATTAATTTTTTAAATAAATTTATTTATGCGTATATCTTGTCAAAAATTATTTTTTGACGTGTAATATATATTAAACAATACAAAGATAAGTATTATAAATTCATATTCATGTCATGGCTTATGCAACAAGGCACAAATATGGACCCAACGGCTAGTAATTAGATTGGTCTTTTGTTTTGTAGATTTGCCATGTTACTATTAATCTGTCGGTGGATAGTTTCATGTAATAAAATTTCGGGGAAAATGACATTTATAATGTTTTAATACGACAAAAATGGGCAACTTTTTTTTTTCTTGAATTGACACCTTATTTAATTAGCCACACTACAAGATGAAATGTTAGGTTCTCTTGTTCTCGTCATTTTCACCCATATGGTTCATGCCTAAATTTGTGTGTCAATATTTTATTCGAATATAAAATATTAATCTTATATAAATAGTCTATCGTATTAAAATCTCGTAATTTTGAAAGTCTAGATTTTCTTTTGTTTTGTTCGATATTGTTTTTGATGTATCATATGTGAAATATTTACATGATGTCATATTTAAGTTCTGTAATTTAAAAAGCATTAATTTTTTTTAATTTTTTCAATAATTTTTATGATGTGTTAAAAATATATATAAAACAATTATAATGATCGGTCAATAATTTTACTTTATCCATAGCCAGCAAAACATGTTAAAAAAGTTGGTTTATCGATGAGTCCCTAAAGATCATACTCATTGTGGGTCTTGATTAAGATGGAAATGGTGTGTAGTAGTAGTCACACTTTAATTAATATCATCCACACTTTCTTAAATTATTCTTGGCCACACCACACAATAATTGTATTTGTTGTGTCATTAAATTTTCGATGTTGAGAAGAAAATAATATCTCTCAAAAATATATAAAAAATATATTTTAATTCAAGAAAAAATATTCGCAATCCTCAATATTTTTATTAAACGATAGACACTTCAGATCATTAAAAAACAAATCGTTAAGACACTTAACTTTACCTTATATTCATATTAACACATTTTACTTATAAAAAATTATTGTCAACATGAATGATAATTTTGAAAGCAAAAAGGAATTAGATTTGTGAAAACACATGTACCTCCCAAGTCCCTACCTCATGTTGTGTGTTCCACACCACCTTTTCTCTATTTTCTCTATTATGATTTGTGCACAAATTGGAAGGTTCATTATCATTAGTGCACACACCACATAGTGCACATGCTATGGTACCTTTATTTTTTTTTCTTTTCACAATTGACTCGTAAACTTTACATCAATCTAAGCACATGTAGGTGTCTATTTGGTGACATAACTAGCCATTCAATTATTGAGGTGATTTTTAGGTGATGAAATAATTCAATGTGTCATGGAATGTTCATAGATTCACTCATAAATTCCACAAATCTATAATGATGATAGATACCTACTCAATAGCAATTTTAATTTCATTGTTAGTGCTAGTGTAAAATTAGATTGGAGGCTTACTTAATTTTTATAATTGAGATAATTAAAATTTAAAGTGAAATTTAAACATAAAATACAAAATTAACATTAATCGATTTATTGAACTGAAAATATTATAAAAAAATTATTTTATCGATGATATAAAAATGATAATAGAGCGAATAAATAAATGATTCATTAATTTTTACAACGAGTTAGTCAAAATTTTAAGGGAAGTCAAAATGCGAGTATGTCTAGTAATAAAAAATTAACAATTTAATATAATCAGATAAATTAAAAACATTATTCATTGTCTCTCTTAATAAACACAAATATCGATAAATAAATATACAACTATTTCATATAAAAATGCTCACAATTAAGGACCTTGTCCTAACTAATTGCACCATTTGAGTGACAATTACGGCTTTACAGTTAGTCAACCCGCAATAGCCGGTAAATAAACTACGATTCCCCTCTCATCGAGACCCTCAAATGACCGGTTATCGTGGGTTTCCCGCGAACACTGCCGGTAATTATTTAACGGCTCTGAACTCAACTCTCTTTATTTATCACTCTCTTCACTGAAAATAGACCAAAATCGCCCATTTTCGCGGGAATTTAATTTACCCTATTCCTCGATTCTTCGCAAAAAATCGAAACCCATTTTCTGATCGATGCATTTAGTGGAATTTATAAGAAAAACCCACCTCTTAATTCCCAAAAAGTTTCGATTTTTATTGTATTTTTTTTATATGGTTTCTGGGTTTTGAATTTAGTTGCAGTAGGTGGGTCTATGGTATTTGCATTTTGATTTTGTCAGGTAGCTTTTTGTCGATTTCTCGATCCGATTCAATTTTTTCCGATTCCGTCTCCAAGTGGGTCATGTGAATTTTTTTGGGGATTTGTAATTTGTTTACTCTGGAGCTTTAATTATGAGCCTTATTTGGAAGATATGGGTGTGATTATTGTGATGGGTCTTTGTGGGGTATTAAGTATTGAGAATCATTAAGTAGTGAACACTTGCTGAGGTTTGCTTCAAAACCTAGGAAGGCCCTTTTGACCAAATTTAGGGTTGAAATGAAATCTGTGGAGGTTTGTGGGTTTTTGTGAGGGGAGAAATTGGGGGTTTTGGTGGAGATGACTGTGGAAGGTGAAGTTAGAAGAAATGTGGTTGTCGGGGTTCGAGTCGACGGAGAAGGGAAGGAGTTGATCAATTTTGTTGCTGCAAATGTTGCTCGGGAAGGAGATCGTGTTCTTGTGGTTCATGTCTGTCGCCATATCGGTAATGCACTATAGTTTCTTTGAAAATGATTTATCCTATGTTGTTTTTAAGGTTTGTGCGTGCTGTTGTTTAGTTATGGTTTCTGAAATGGGTTTGGCTCATAGTTAATGTTAATGTTGTGTACTATTGTTTAGTTATGGTTTGTGAAATGGGTTTGTTTGGTTTAATGGGTACAGATCAGATATGCAAAGATAAGACCTTGTTGGAGGGTTTTGTAAGGGAGTGCCAAAACTTATGGGATTCGAAAAAGGTCAGTTCTTGGTAGTGATTTCTGATTCGAGTCGTTTTTGTAGGAACCAACCAATTTTGGGTTATTATGGTTTCTGATTGTTGCGTTTAGGTTGATGTAGCGGTCAAGGTATTGGCAGGAAATGTGGTGAGGAAGGTTCTCGTTAAGGAAGCGAAGAGTTTTTCAGCTGATGCTGTGGTTTTGGGGATAAACCATGTAACTGGTTTCAGGTAGGAGGGTTGAGAACTAGAAAGTCAAGGCCGTGTTGACTTTAAATTCTAGTTTTTGTGTCATTTTTAGTTGGTTGATCCAAATAATTAATGGGTATTGTTTTTTTTTTCAGGGGATGGACTTCAATAGCTAGATATTGCACAAACCAACTGCCTCCAACCACTGATGTTCTGGCCATCCACAATGGGAAATTAGTCTTCAGAAGATTCTCGCATAATCAACAATCAGGTTTGATTTTGAGTTTTTGTTGGATAATACTTTGTGTATGGATAACTGAAAAAAACCATGAACCGTCCAAAATTTCGTACTCTTTGTCAGAAATCCGTCGAAACAGGCATAAAACGGGTCGTGTGCTGGAAGTGTTTTAACAATCTCTTACTAGTCTGATTAATCTCGGAAGGGCGAAGACCATGTATGATTGACTAGGGTCTAATGTTTTATACAGCACCGTGTGGAGGTCACGTGACCTCTGATTTTTTTAAAATGACATAATTGCCCATGGAATAAAAATATTTTTGTATGAAATTTTTACAGGGAGTTCTGTGATGAAAAATATCACTATATTTATTTTGGTACGTGTAATTCTATTTCTTTTAAATTTGGAGGGTATTTTCGTCTTCTCAATTATTCGATAAACAATATTATGCAATTAACAAAGTACATGCCTACTCTTTTTAACTATCCTTATGGTAAAATATGGTCCAGTGTGTATTTTTTTTTCCTGAGATTTGTCTTCTTACAGTTTCAGGTGACCCTATGGCTAAGGAAAGCCAGTCTGAGCTCGGAGATTCTGAGGTTGAGACAGAGAGGTCCAGTGAGTGTGGATCAGGCGATAGCTTCAAGGACCCGAAATCTGTACTTCGTAGACCGATTAAGAGAGGACCTACTCGGTCGATTTCGTTCTTGAACATGATTGATGTCGTAGACCTCTCGGAGAAGCAGCCGGGCTGGCCTCTGCTTCAGGGCGCTGCTTCATTGGCTCCTCAGCCCCAAGAATCAAGAAACATGTCTGTTGTGCAATGGGTAATGAGCTTGCCGAATCGCTTCCCACATCAGACGGATAGAGACATTGTGGATGATAAGTACAATGTTGTTTCTGGGGAAGGAGAGGTTACTAGGTTCAGTCTTGATGTTCTTAGAGCAGCAACTTGCCATTTCTCTGAAGGTTGGTACTTTTTTACAATAACTACATTTCATTGATTTTTGGGGTAATTGTTATATCCGGGTTTTTGCATAGTTGGTCAAGTTCGGTGTTTTATAAATCATCGACTAGTCTGATTAATCTAATGCTAATACCTGATCGATCTTTAATCAGATTAATCCCGACTAATCTCCATAGGCCCTCTTGCTTGTCAAACACCTAGTTTTTTTGAAGAGTAATTGTGATTAATTTTCTATTAATCTCTGACTAGTCTGATTAGTCCCTAGAGGTCATACCCGTCTTACTAACGCCTAACATTTTTAGAACACGGGTCAAACTCTATCAAAGCAAACGAAAAATGGGTCACATGCATGTCATGTGACCGCCAAAAATTTCAAAGTGACATAACTGTCCTTGTAGCAGAAAAATATCTTTTACTAGAAGGGTAATCACGTCATTTTAAATTTTTTGATTTTTTTTATAAAAAAACATTTCACGTGTTAATATTTGATTAGAAATATAATTTTTTTTAATTAAATGTATTTTCGTCTTTCTCGGGGTAAATATTTGCAATAAGTATCACCACTACGCATATACTTGCAAAAGCGAGATAATGCACTACCAATTTTAATCGTGTTCTTGATTTTGTTTTTTACTATGTTGTCTCGACGACAGAGAATCTGATCGGGAAAGGAGGGAGCAATCGAGTGTACAAAGGGACTCTCCCCAACGGCAAGCCTGTGGCAGTCAAGATTCTCAAGACATCCACAGAGGCACAGAATGGTTTTGCACAGGAAATCGACATTATCTCCTCTTTGAAGCACAAAAACATCAGTCGTTTACTCGGAATCTGCATAGATAACAACGAGTTGATCTCTGTTTACGATTTCTACTCCAGAGGGAGTTTAGACGAAAATCTTCATGGTAATGCTCGAAATTCTCTGAAACCTTGTACATATGTTGTCTGAAATGGCATTGATGTGAAGTCGACATGTAATGTAGGTAAAAGCAAAGGCAAATCTTTGTTGCCTTGGGATGCAAGGTTCAGAGTAGCTGTTGAGATTGCTGAAGCTTTGAACTATTTACACGGTGAAGCTTCTCGGCCGGTGATTCATAGAGATGTCAAGTCTTCGAACATTCTTCTCTCGAGCGGATTCGAATCACAGGTACTATTAAGTATCACGCTTTTCTCAAACTACGTCAAAACTGATGGAAAATGGGCTGCATAGCATACCCTCCGGTATTTCTAAATGACATAACTGTCCCTGAAATAATTTCTTTATAAAAAATCTCCACATGTAATTTTATTTTATTTTTCTTATAAAGGGTATTTTTGTCATTTCAATTCATATGTAACTGTGCAGAAGAAAATAGAAGTTCACAATAAGTTTTTTTTTTGCAATAAACAAAGTACACATACTGGTTTTGTTGATTATACCCTTACACACTCTCAAAACCTATGGTTTTTTTGCTAAATCTGGTTCGTTTTCGACAGCTGTCCGATTTCGGGCTTGCGATCTGGGGGCCGGAAAATTCATCTTCCATAACAGAAGACGACATAGTAGGGACATTCGGGTACCTCGCTCCAGAATACTTCATGTATGGGAAAGTGAGTGACAAGATTGATGTCTATGCATTTGGTGTGGTCCTCTTGGAGCTCTTGTCTGGAAGAGAACCTATAAGCTCTGACAACCCTAAGAGCCAGGAGAGTTTGGTAATGTGGGTAAGTAATGATTCTTCTTCTGTGACAAAATTTTTTAGCTTACACAAAAAATGTGCACATTGTTCTAAACATTCTCGACTTGCTCGATTAATCCTAGATTAGTCCCGATTAATTCTTTATAGTTCCCGATCAATCCTTCAATCCGATTTATTTTTTGACTAGTCCTCATATGACTCTCTCCGCCTGATTAACGCCTAACATTTTTTGAAACACTGAATGTGCATAAATAAGTATATAACAAGTGTTTTAAATTAGGCAAAGCCAATAATGGAGAGTGGGGATGTGAAGGGATTGGTGGATCCACATTTGGATGGAAATGTTGATGAGGGTCAAGTGAAGAGAATGGTTCTTGCAGCAACTCTCTGCATCACTCAAGCGGCCAGGCTTCGCCCGAAAATGAGCCAGGTATATAGTTATGGTGTACCGAGCGTCTGTGTAGTACATTTATTGCAAAAACCCAGCGTTCATTTGTCTTTTTTGATTTTAACTTCAAATAAAATAATAATTACGTGTAATATTTTCAATTATTTTTTTATTTCAGGGGTAATTACGTCATTTTAAACAATTGGAGGTCTTATGACATGTAATCAATGTCCTAAAAAAACGTTATGCGCTAGTTGGGTGATAGGCCCCCTAGGGATTAATCAAGAATCAATCGGACTAATAAGAGATTAACAGAGAATTATTCTGGACTGATCGGATTAGTTATGAATTTTTAGAGCATTTCCTACATGTGACCCATTTTCCGTCTATTTTGGCTGAGTTCGACACACTCTGCAAATTATTGAATAATTCATGGCAGTATTCTAAAAATCTCTGATTAGTCTCCGATTAGTCCCAGAGTCCCTTCCGCCCGACTATCCTTCACAAGACTTTTTCCTCAACATTCCCTAACGTTTCTCTTTTTTACTCACCAGGTGCTGGAGCTCCTGCGAGGGGATACAGATATCGAGCAACTGGTGAGCTCTCAGAGCGCCTCGCTAGAGGATTCAGATCAACGAGGAGAAAACGACGACGAAGTGTATCCAACTTCGAGCGCAGAGTCTCATCTGAGCCTTGCATTGCTGGATGTTGAGGATGCTTCCACTTCCTTCAGCAGCAACAATGTTTCCTCCAATCTCTCTTTGGAGGATTACTTCAAAGACAAGGAATGGAGTCGAGCGTCAAGCTTCGATTAGGTACTTCTTCATTTTTAGGTCTTGTTTTGTTTTAGTGAGTTTTCTTCAAATTTAGAGGGAAGATTGGGACAATAAGGAAAATCTGCACCCTAAGAGAGGTGGAATTTAGTTTTTTGTAACATGTATAGAGATAGTGAGTGTTTGTAAGTCATGTTTGTGAAGAAAAAAGAAACATACTCAAAAATTCAAAAGCTTATTAATTGGATTTCGGTTGTTTTCGAGGGAATAATTGCAAAAATTGGTCGTGTATTAATCAACTTTCGCGAAGCGGGAAGATAAATCATATATATGTCACGTGACGTTTAATTTTTAAAATTTGACATAATTATCATTGCCCATTGGGATATAAAATTAAAAAAATTATAAAAAATTTACTTGCTTATTGTTGATATTTTTATTTAATTTAATCAGACAATGAAAAAAAAATGATAAATTACCAGTTTCTGCAATTTTTTTCAAATATATCAACAAACTCAATGAACCTGTGAAAGATTGTAATGTTGGAAATGGATCAATACATATTCATACAAAAATGAACAAAAAATAGAAGCTCAAGAACTCTCAAAATATATTATATACATAGTACATTCTCAATGAACAAACCAATGCCTGATTTATATGGAAATTGCTTACATTTTCTCAACTGATAAATCCTATTTTCACTCTTTGAGGTTTGAGCACAAAAAATAATGACTACATAAACAGAACTGACCAGCTTTCCAGTTTCAGAACAACAATGTGAACGGCAAAACATGAACATCAGCTTGTGGTAAGTAAAAGGCACATGTGGAGGATGCTGTCAAGCTTCTGTGACACAGATCATCGTCTTCGGTGCCTTTGGTATTTTCCGCTTTGGCAAGCTTTCTGTCGTAGAGCCAGCTTTGGTCGTCAAGCTCAGTGTTATGGTAACATTGTGTTAGAGGAGGAACCCAATTCACGATCAGCTCTCTGAATTGTGTTTCAATCTGAGAGACGGGCCTAGAAGCCGATTTGAGCAGCTCTCGGGTGACAATGTTATTGTGGCTATTGTCAGAGGAATCATATTGGCTGTCAGGAGATGCGGGCAGCTCGGCCTCTTCAGTGAGACCGCTGCTCTCCAATCCTCGGGATTCGTGCATCGTCTTGCTTCTGCCATTGCAATGCCTCTTCCTCTTCTTCTCCTTTTTTCTCCTCTTCTCGCCTTTCCTTGTTTCCTTCTCGGCCCGAGCCATTTCTTGCCTGACCTGTATAGCACAAGAGCAAGAAAACTTCAGTAAGGATCCAAACTTCCAATCCAAAATAGTAAGATATGATAAATCGATCATGCACAACCGTTAATATATGAAGCACAAATATTTTCCATATAGCTCAATAACGTCCATCACTCGACATTTACTAGTCAAAAGTGAGTCTATTGTGTGTGTATTAGGATATGTTGACTACACGATGAAATGCTCGACTTCTATTCGGGGTTTATGCATCAAAGTAAGAGACAACATGTGTCACGAGACCGAGCTGATAGCCTAATGCTCATCACGTAAAAATTGATAGAACCATTCATGGTCGAATTGTTTCAAAAAAAAAGATTGCTAGAACCCAAAAAGCCTCAATCTTTAAATTACCGAGTACTAGCTGCAACTAACACAATCAACAACATCCAAATTGTTTATTTGATTCGGGTTTATGCGTCAAAGTAAAAGAGGACATGCCTATCATTGAAACCCTCATTACAGAAAATTGCTACAACCCAAGAAGCTACAATATTTAAATTATCGAGTATTAGATGCAACTCAACTCGCACAATCAACTACATTCATATCGATCATTTGATTCACGGCAACGGCTATACAACCTATCAAATGAATATATCAGGAAAATTGGATTGAAAGTGAAAGCAAATCAATGGAAAAAAAGGCTAAATCAGGCATGAAGTCAATGGAGGACCCAATACTGAACTACACTAACACTGGGTCTGTAAAGAAGAAGAAAAAAGTCCCTATTGTTGACTACTTGAGTCTAAGATCATTATGGGTACATTAAATCAACAACCAACAAGTCCACATCAATCTACAAGTCAAAACCTATATACCCAATTAGGGCATGAAATCAAATTCAGCACAAAATCACCAGTTAAACACAAATTGAGACAAACCCACTAATCTAAAACTCATCGTGAAGCGAACAAAACCAAAACCATAGATTATCATAAACAAACCGATAGCGAAATCGAAAAAGCCCCAAATTGAAAAAAAAAATCGAACCTTGAGAAGATCCACAAGAGCTTCGTCGCTGAGGCCATTCCATGAGTACCCAGGTGGAGGAAACGGAACGCAACGAGACATTGTTGAGCTCAGCTCTCTCTTTCTCTTGAAAAAATCGCAGAAAATGTGGGTCAAGAACCGGAGAATCGAATCGAGAGCGAAGAAGAAGAAGCAGAGAGTGTTTGTGGGTATTTATTGGTTCTTATATTCAGGCAGATTTTGGCGGTGAGCTGTCAGGAATGTTTTGCGTGAACTTGAAGCTCGTCCGATCTGGACCGTTGAAATTATTGATCGACGGTGGAGATTGAGTTTTAGAGGGAGCGTTAACGTTTCTCGTTCACGGCAAGTTTTTTTGTGGATTGAGATTTAACTGTTCATGTACAAAATGACAAAATCATATGAATTTGATGAAAAATTGACCATTTGATTATTATGATTAATTAAATTGTAATTTATATGGTTGGTTCACTATTTAATAAAATATTTATAAGTGAGTGTTTTGGTTTCTAAATTGAACTACCCTAATCAAGAATAGAGTGATAAATTAACAATTTAAGTTAAAATTTTAAAATGGAAAAATTATACATGCACCTATTTATTACTTAAATTGTTCATATTTTATTGCAATTTATTTTGATATTTTATCCGGTTCTGAAAATTAAATATATCGTTAAAAGAAATTCAAAAAACATTATGAATAAGAAATTTGACTATTATACAATAATAGTCAATAGAATTTTTTTTAAGAAATAATGACACTTTCCTACACATAACTATAACGAAATGACACTTTCTTAAACTTGTCATGTTGCGTCATATAAAGAGGTAAGAGAGATTAACTCGACTAAGACTCGATATCTCATTCAAATATAAAGATTTGCAAAAAAGCTAATGCTTTACATATAAGTTTTTCTTTTTACAATGAACATATTCAAAAGTTTACACATTGATCCAACACCACAACAACCCTATCTCCACAACCATAACCAAATAAACAGTATTCAAATACCAAAAAAAAACACAAACTTCCTATTACATACATAAACACAAGTTCTTTTCACAGTAAAATTTTCTTATAAAATAGCTCACCAGATCACAAGTTCAAGCGCTTAACCAGTCTCTAGCATATCACATCACGGTGCAGGCAGCAGGGTTCTCGTCGCTGAATGCAGTGGTGTACCTGACCTCGGTGGAGCTGGCGCGGGCAAGCTGGGCCAGGCGGGGGTCCTGCACATTCCTTACATACCCGTCAGGGGCCTTTTTGTCATACACGCCAGCGGCGTAAGGGTGAGACACTGTGTCGTATGGCACGTAGGGCCATATCTCGGCCTTCTTGCCCGTCCTGTGGCTGATCCTCGCCACCACCTTGGAGGGCTCCACGTATCCCACGACCGTGACCTTGTTTGCCTTGCGCTCCACGTTTACTTCCTTCACGCCCTTCATTCCCTCCACCGATCTCTTCACTTTCCGCTCGCATCCCTCGCAGTCTATTCTCACCTTCACCTCTACCGTCTGATCACATGAAAATATAGTTAATATCATTTCCTTTACAATCTCGGGACAAAATAGCCAATGCAACCGTGTTCTAGTGAAACTAACAATAACCCGATTCTCAGAAAACAAAAATGCAGTAAAATGTTAATTATGTTTAAACAAACGCTATCAGAACATGGAAGTGAGTAAACTCCGAACATGTTGTTTCCAAACTATAACAATATGAAATCCTACTCACATTCGCCTAATACATTCTATGGAGAACATTTCATGAATACAATTAACACTAGTTGAATTTCATATGTTAAAACAGTTCACAACCCAACATGTTAAAGTCTATATATCCAAATGTTCAAATTGATACTTGGAGACCGCAATATAATTATGGACAAGTGAATTGATCATTCTCTTACGTTGTTTCCAAACTAAGTCAATTTGAAATCTTAAGAACATTTCATCAATACAATTAGCACTATAGTTCACAACCCAACATGTTAAAGGCCATATATCCAAAAGTTCGAATATACTCATGAACAAGTGAATTGATCACTCCTTTTCGATTTGAAAGGCTAACAAAACCCATTAAGCTCGTGTTCATCAACAAATTCCTCAAACTTCATTTAATTTTCTCCCAATGAAAGAAACAAACAGAAATGGACATAAACAGTCCCTAAAATGCATATAGTTTAAGATTAAACAAATCACATTTAATGTAAGTAATTTACGAGCCTGTTTCTTTCTATGCTGACAAATCAACACTTTAATTGTTCATTAATGAACCAAAAACACACCAACAGCAAAAAAAAAATCAAACATCACCAGTTCTGTGATTTCAATTCACCCAAAAACCTGCAATTCCCAAGCAGAAACGTAAAAATAGGCCCGGATCAAGTTAATTAGAGCAAGACCCAGTTCATAAATCGAATCAAAATTGAAAATTTCACAATGATCTTCATAGAAATTGAGCTCAATCAACACCCAAATTGAAAATTACTGTGTCTGTAAAGCAAACCACACACGGACCTGCAATTGCTTGCGTTTCTTGTACTTGGAGCCGCCATGGGAGCAATCGAAGAGATTTGAGAAGTGATCGAGAGCGCCCATTTTCTTCAGAAACCCAGAAAAAAGAGAGTATCAGCTGAGAGAAAATATCTGAAATTCTGAATCTTTGTTTTGGGTGTAGCAGAGACTAGAGAGAGTGACGATGATTGTGTAGTGGATATGAGCCATGTCCTTGTTTTAAATAGAATCGTCCTGTGGGCCCGGTTCGAATCTGTGCCGTTGGTTTTTTGGGTGTTTGTACACGTGTCGTGTTGGTAGTGGGCTTGATTTTGGATTCACACTGAGACGTCGGCCACGTGGGACCCACAGGAGCTGTTGGGCAGCTTCGCAAGCTTATAAAAATCTCTAATTTTGTCTAATTTTTGATTAATTAAATTTATTTTATAATCAATCTTTCGACTAATTTTTTATTACTTCCTAAAAGCACCTTTCACAATTATTAGTGCCTAACGTTTATCCTACACTATTGGTAAAACGAGAAATTATTACGCGTCAATACAAAACAAATGGCGAGTTATGAACGGAAAATAAGTCATATATCTTATCAACAATGATTCGTTTCAATAAATAATGGAATAAGATCCATAAGCTAGAATTGAGTATCATGAATTAATTTCAACACACTCTATCTTCCTGGGAAGTGGCTCGGTGCTTGCAAACGGCTTGTTAGTTAAATATGTTCTTTCTTCGAATGTGTATAAAGGTCTTCAGATGTGTACAAAATGTGACACATTTTGTATGATAAAGACAGAGCAGAGATAGAGCATATCATCTTGATCTTATTATTTGTGTTCATAGTCGTCACATTCATTAGTAGAGATGGGTAATACGAGAATTTAGTGTCTTTGATCTGCCTAATAGGAGATGAGAGTTATCATGTGCGTTTTTGTCGCTCTTATAGAAAGGCAAAGTAACTCACAAATGAGAAACATAGCCGTTGAATATTGAAACCAATCACGTCTTCAACATACCAAGTTCTTGCGGTTGGTTTCTGGTTGGATGAAAAGATGTCACGAAATGACAGCGAAGAAAATCGAAGCCACATGTTCTCCTGCCGCATGTTCATCTTCCACGAGTGCCGCCACTCCTTGATTAGGAAACTTAAATGCAACACGCCCTAAACATTGCCAAATTTTACTCGTGTTGAGTGGCAACCTTCAATTCATAATCACGTCATTCGTTGTGCAGTAAAATTATAGATCGGCCAATTTATAATGTTCTTATTTCGACCAGCAATGAACCGATCAATAAAACGCTTCTCTGATTAATCTCAAACTAATCCGCCCGACTAGTTCTTAGGTACATGTGTGATGGGTGGACTCACCACTAATATTAGGGGGACTCAAATGCCGACGAGGGAGGGGTAATTATGTCATTTCAAAATAGCAATTCTCACTCGTCCACGGAGACTGATCTCAAGGCAAGCCCAAGAAGGCCCATAAGACCATATCCGTTATCATGGGCCAGTATCAGCCCACTCTACCATAAGCCCATATCCGTTATCATGGGCCAGTATCAGCCCACTCTATCTCATGGCCCTCGAGACATTATAATGGAGACAGAACACATATAGCTACTCATTAATTGTAAAACTTGATCATAATTATATTTTTGAAAAATCAAATTTATAATTATACACATATAGCTACACAATGGATTAATGTAGATTCATAATTATATTTTTTGAAAAATAGAATTTAACTTGAGTAATTTTGAACAACGATTTAAGGTCCATGCATGATGATTTTTTCAGGAGAATCTTGGTGGTAAACAATTAAATAGCAAAATGAATAAAATAAGTACTTTAATTAACATCAGAATTTGTTTTGATTTTGATACAATTTTCAGTGAAGGAATTTAGAAATTTATTCAATTAAGTGTTTTATTGTTTATGAAATGTAAGGACAAAGAAGAACCGTATGAGTTTTATAAATGGAGACTCGATTCGACATGTTTATATTCGTATGAATTTATTGGTCTATGCGAGTTTTCTCTTTGAATGTTGATAAAAGGGTTAAAAGATCGATGACACAATTTCCTAAAAATTAATAAAAAAATGAAATTTTCTAAACTCGCTAACAAAAAAGAGAGTAAAAGAGTAATCTAAACATATCTTACATAATTAAAATAATGGCTTAACTATGATTATATTTTACATGTTAAAATCATACATTCTAATTCTAATCGAAATAATATTACTAGATATTGGTTGGATTTGGACGTGACTTTCATGTTATTTATATGGGAAGTAAGGCTCGTGAATTAGAGGCCGTTCCCGCACCGTACTCCCACTCTTTCTTCTCACGTGTCTTTTCAACTCAACTTGCACGTGCGAGGGGGTGTTAGAGTATCACATTTGAAATATGTAAATCCGTTAATCAACTAAATAATAATTTAGATCTCTACCCATCAGTTTGAACTTTTACGATTTTAAAATATTAATAATTTAATTCTATAAATAAATAAGAGTTTTCATCACATCTTAGTTTAATTTGCCCAATATGTCATTACACAAATCTAGAATATTAATATTCAATTCAACAATAACAAAAATAGTGTTCCAAGCATAATGCATCATGGCATGCATCACATACCAAATATCACTCTTATCTTTCTTTTTTTGGCTATCTTTTCACATGTATAATATTGAGCTCAAAACATAGTTTAATTTCAATGGATATGTTTTTGAATAGTTTGGTTTCTTTGAAAGAGAGAAGAATCTATACACTTCAAGCTAGTGTGGTCAATATCATGATGTAATGGATCAAGAAACATCAACACTAAGCTTAATTGTTTCGTTGATTTCTAGAACAAAAAAATTCTCATGGAATATGAATTCAAAACTTACCTTTCGATCTAGAAACAAAATAAAATTAAATTCATATGATATATGTAAACATAAACGTCCCATTAATTGTCTCAAGCTCCAAAAGTTTTATGAACATTCATATATGTTAACTAGTGTCTTCGAATAAATTTTATATGTTATCGAATTTAATTGAGTTGAATATGTTTAGAAGTTGAATTATATATACATATTTAAGTTTTATTAGTTTTGAATTTTTACATGTCGGCCGAAACAAGCAATACATATGTAGATGAAACGACAAGAAACCACAAATTATAATAGACATAAATTTTCTTATGTGTTTTTACTATATTTTAAACATTAATTAATAATACCCACGAACTGAGGCTAGTCAATAGATCTTCACGTATTAAATTATATTTTTTACTTATGAATTGATAATATCCACAAATTCATATCAGTTAAAATTTTTGATATGATAAAATATATTTTTTAAAGTAGTAGACTAATGTGACAAAAAAATTTCACATCTGGCAATATCTCTTTTATACAAGGCTATATCTCTACACGTGAATCCATATTACCCACAAACTCAAACTCAAATTAATCGACCTCTCAATAAGTGAAAATTATGGATAAAAACAATAGTAGATTGGTCCACAAAAATAACTCAGACCAAATTCATTGTTCTTCAATGTAATAGAAGACATGACATCTCTGAATTCAAAACTTGAGTTCAAAGATGGAATTTATATATTTGGAATCTATATATTTTCAAGCCAGTGTGGTCTATATCTGATGTAATGGATCAATAAAAACACAACTAGTTTTTTCACCGACTTCTAGAAAAAAAAATCACATGGAATATGAAATTAAAACTTACCATTCAATTAATCGAGAAAAAAATATCATTAGAGCATATGATAAATGTAAACACAAACGACATTCCCATGAAACCCATAATATATATTATACATGCCCTATTAGTTGTTTTAAGCTCCAAAAGTTGAATGAACATTCACATATATATATATATATATGTTAGTGATTCCGAATAATTTTTATGTATAATCGCAATCGATTAAATTGAACATGTTTGGAAGTTTAAATATATATATATATATATATATAATATATATGTATGTATGTTTTAGTACTTTTGAAGGTTTATGTGTCGGCATGTAAAAAACAATACATTCATAGATAAAACAAAGTGAATAACAAAAAGGCACAAAAATGTACTAAACGAATTTTAATATATATTAAAATATATGCTACACAATAATCAATAATATTTTAGAACTGAGTTTAACCAAGATTTTCACATATTAAATTATATTTCACGTGTGAATCAGTAATATTTACAAATTATTCACATCAGCTGAAATTTATTATACCAATATATAAAAGACTATATCTTTACACGTGGATCGATATTACCCACAAACGCAAATTAATCGAGCTCTCAACAACTGAAAACTATGCATAAAAACAATATTACAAATTGGTCCATACAAATAACTTGTACTGAGTACATTGTTTTCGAGCGGAGACATGACATCTTTGAACTCAAAACTTTTCAAAGATTTGATATTGAGTTGAAAGAACAACAGCCTATAACATTATTATCCATATCGAATCATTGATCGATCGTCTTTGGTGGTTGAGACATTATAATCAAACTCAGATCCATAGCTTCTGCATGTTTTTTCTTGGATTTGTGAGTGTCCAAGTGATTTATGACCCACCATGCATGCATGCACCAGAAGGGAAAAATAAAACTCACTTTTTGATAATATTTCACTCATTTAATCCAATCAATATGGACCATATATAAGGCTCTTTATTAATCAATACATCATCATATTATTGTGAAAAGAAGAGTAGGACCCATATAATTTATGATCAACTTGAGCTCAATCATGTTCCAAAACCCAAATCTCTTGTGCAAGCTTGCATTTTTCTTGGATTTTCTCAGGAATTTTCATGGAACATCTGAGGGGTCACATTAATGGAGCTTATAGTAGGAAAATAAATGGTGGGGATGGGTACTATTGATTTAGGGTATGTCTTGTTGTGTTCACATGGCTCTTTAGGGTTTCTAGGGTTTGATAGCTAGCTACAGCTCTCAATAATTTAATGGAAAATTATTTTCTTGGCATTTAACAAAATATATAATTAATTATAATGTGTTTTGGTTAGGTAAAAGGGCATGTCTTAATTTTCCCATTCCCATCACCAATAATAAAATTAAAATGATAAAACATTGCATTTGGTTTCTTAAAGCCTTTTTCCTAGTTTTGGAAGTGTTAGGCTTTGACAAATTTGTTTTGTGATTGTTGCTAGTTGATCCACCCAAACACTAAAGGAATTGAATTATGATATTAACAAAATTGTACTGCCACATAACATGAGAATTATGTATTTGCAAAATAAAATACGAACCAATCATGATTTCGTTTTATTAAATATTCATTTGAATTTTGCGTAATTATCAGACAAACTTAAGCCAAAGTCAAGTTCAAAATTGACTTATTTGATAAACGAGAGAGACAAATACATGTATAATTTTATTAGTTTTAACATGTTCGCGAGTCGACTCATTAATAATGTTATTTAAAAACATTTATAATGAGTTGTTCAATACATAAAGTCGAATTCATGAACCAAATTTGAACTATATTATATTTTTAACCTTAACCTTAAATTTTTTTTTTATATGTATAAGAAGATTTCCTAAATTAAAATATGAAGTAAGTAGATTAATGTTCTAACAATACAAAATCGAGTTAACCTCAAGTTTAAATTATTTTTTTAATATCACATCGTTTTCTTTAATTACCCTTTAAACCCATCTTACTCACCTTAGTCTGAAACCGAAAAAAAAATAGTGCCAACCACTAAATTACGTTCAAGCTGGTAAGTTTAACTTATTTTCTATAATCCAAATCGAATTCTGATACATTCGAAGCTCAATCCAGCTCGATTATATACTAATTATTGTGCATGCACCTCCCTATGTAGCAATATGATCCTCCTGCAAGCAACCGGCGAAGAACAAGGAATTAAATCAAATCTTCACGGTGTGAAGTTGTGAACCACGTTTTTTTCAACCATTGATCGACACAAGAAGATAACAAACCATAAAAGGCCAAATTGGACACTAAAAAAATGTGTGTCCATGTACTATAGCTAGCTAGGACATGGGGGTGATTAATCGTGTCACATCAAGGCCTCAATCATTATTATCTTTTACCCTCGCTCCGTCGTAAATTTTCTACTGCATTGTCCTGTGTTAGGCTAACGATGCACGAATTAATCATATCGTTTTAAATTCATGACAGCTAATAAATGACGTGAAATAAATTTATTATATTTTGAAGTATTATAATACTGAACGTGAGTGTGACGAATTATTATATTTTGATGTATTATAATATCAGATATAAATGTAACGAGTTGACTGTATAAACAGAATTCATTTTCTCTCTATATTTCGAGCTTCTGGTTAAATATGTTGATGGCAAAGTTTGTGACTGATCTTTTGATTAGTTTTCTTGATTAATTTTTAATCAGTTCATTAACTTGATTGGTCATCAAAAGTCTTCTCTTCGGGTTAAAACATTGATTGTAGACCTCATACACTAACCAATTGGGTATTAATATCCGACTAGATGTTAGTCGAGTATGATCAGTCGACAATTCTTACTCGGTAAGGACCATACTCGAGTAGACATTGAGGGACATTGTTTAATGTTCGAGTATAGTTTAATATACCCGACTAACATGGAGAGGTAAGTTAATCGAGTATATTAGACCATACCCAACTGGTTTTGGGGTAGTCGTATATGGTCTATTACTTGACTAATTTGTACCTCTCAATGTTAATCGGGTCTAGTCCTCCGTCATCTAAATTATAATTTTTCCCTTCGGGCTCTTTTTCCTGTTTTCGGTCCAAAATCACCCCTTGTATTTCAAATATATACTGACTGGCTTTGGGTCAGTGGGGTATATTTTAAAATGCCTGACGAACACCAATGTTAGTCGGGTATTCTCAAGAGAATACCCAACTAACACAGTGCTACTCGAATATTCTGGGGCACACTCGACTAACATAATGTTAATAAGGTATTTAAAATTATACCCAATTTAAATCACTCGGGTAAGAAAAGATTTCCATTAGCGATGACAAAACGTGTATACAATTGTTGGAAAAACATATGGTTAATCATTCGATCAGTTTTCACTTAGCCTCCAATTATTAAATTTATTGATCTGATCACCGTTTAAATTAGATTTTTACACATTCAACTATCCCCTAACATTTTTAAGATATTGACGAAAAATACCATCATAAAATACGAGTTTTAATGGTCGAAAAATCGACAACAATGTTCATGAACACCAAAGCATGCATAATTGAAGGCAGCAAAGGAAATTTTCACAAAGGGTTTCAATGGCCTTTTGCATATTTGGGCACTGCCCATACGATCGAATTAAATGCAAAAACAAAACTAGCTAACGATCGAGAGGTTCATGCATCAACGTTAGGTTTCGAGAAAAAAAACACATAGATATGTATTAATGAGGAACAAACATACCATAATGTCTTAAGCAACTCATAATAATGTCTATTCTCTACACACATGTTATGTTCCAAATGCATGCACGAAACGAAAAAGGTTGAAGAAAGCTATATTAACCCTTTGTAATGTTATATCATATATCAATAAATTATAATATTATTATTAATTTGTATGTGACATTGTATATAATTTTTGTGATTAATGAAATATTCAAAGTGTTGGACAAGAAAAAATTCATGATAATTAACAAGTCGTCGAACTCGAGCTAGCGGTCCTATGTGGTAATTAGATTAAATAATTGTTTTAGTTGAGTAACATGAATGATCAAGCAAGCTTTCAAAACAAGCATCTTAATTAATGCTGATAAGCTATATATTATTTATTAAATCATTGATGTAAATAATTAATAATGATTAGATATTAAAGAATTCTGAATTATATTCAAGCTAAATAAGAAATTAAGTAAAAATACGATGATTCAAAAAGAGAGTAAGAATATGGTACATAAGCAATATATTTGATTACGATAAATTATAAGAAACATGTATCTTAAATTAAATCTGACAAAAAAATTGAACTTAATCGAGATGCAATATTTTTTGTCTGACGAAGAATTTTCGTTCAGAACCCGACCCGTTTCTATTTTTTACATAAAGAAAATATTCTCCGAATCAGACGAGAACATACTATCGTTAATCCGACAAACAAGAGTCGAGAATTATTGAATCCGTCTCAAATTAACCTGCCATGTTATCATTTTCTATAAATAAGTTTGAACTACAACACTTCCATATTCATTACCATCAATATTCCACTACTACGAGGGTATTTAACAACATAACTTTTAGGGTTCAGTTCTCACCCGCTCTGAAAAAATATATTAATGTATTATGTTAATTTTGTGATTAGGTATTGACTTACACTCACATGCCCTTAATTATATAAATCATAACATAATGAGAAACATGTGCAATCTTGGAATGTGGACTATTCAAGCCCATGCATTTCAACAGAACATAAAGATGGGAATTTAATTTCTTTAGATGATGCTAAGCTATTTAAGAAATTTTAAGCCCTTGACAATGACCCTTGTCCATTTTTTAAACCCATTGACTAACCTATATAGATTAATATATTGAAATTATATCCAAAACAAAGAAAAAAGGTATTAAAATGGCCCCATATATATACTACAGTACAAGAAAGATACAAGAAAAATGGGCATGATGATTAAAAATAAATTAATATAGTATAAGATTAAACATAGAATATCATATATTATATACCATTTTTTTCATACAGATAATGTTATCGATTTATATGACATTTCTATAAATATTATCCATTTTTTTCTTACATAAATATCGGTTTATATTTAAACTCTTAATTAATTAATTAATTAATTCTTTTAATGTATATTTTTACTTTTATAGACGTTGAAGGCGTGAGTGACCAGAAATTAAGAGACTTCGTTTAACGATAAAATCCCAGTTTAAAGCTCTTAATAAATAACCGCACGAGGCACAGAACACACGTGCAACCGCCTCGAGAACTGGACACGTGTACAGCACCAGTGGGCCCCACTTGTACTATCCAATTAATCATTCGGGTGAGAGCCAAACAGCGAGCTCCAGCTGGCAGAGTCTTCCACGTGTCACTACACGAACCGTACTGCACGAGAGCTTTCCATGTACCTGCCTCGCACAGTATAATTCCTCCTACATAACTTTATTGACTCTCTCTCTCTCTCTCAAGTCTCACCCACACAGCTCTGTAAAAAATTTTTTTCTCTCTTTCGACGACCATGGCTGTGTGGAGCCCATAGCTGTGGACCTTTGCTTTGCTGGCTCCAATCTCTCTCCATTGTTGCTATTTTACGGAGCTTGCTTGCTGAGAAATTGAGAAGCTCTGTGTTTTTTTCCCAAGTTCCACATCTCAAAATCTATCTTCTTCTTCGAGCTTCACCGACCTCAGATTTTGTATACTGATTCACTTGGTTCCACAGATCTGGTGTTTTTGGGGACACCCACATGAGATTTTTGGGATTTTCCGGATCGAAGAGAGTGTTTGGTTGTGTTTTGCTTTTCTGGGTTGCTTTCAGGAACCAGTCAAAGTTAACAGGTGAGCCTCTCGTGAGCTCTGTGGTATTTATTTTTTTAAAATTTGGGTATTTTGAATTGTGTTATCTGGAAGAGAAAAGGTTGAATTTGTTGCTGATTGTTGCTTTGTTTTTGAATTTGGGTTATTGTTTTTTCAATGTGAATTGTTGGACTTTCTGGGTTTTTTTGAATGGCTGACCAGAGAAAATTTGGGAAAAGTTGGCTTTGACCCCAAAATTATATATGTATCTGTGGATTTTTTGTTGAACCCAGATGGGTTTCAGATTGTAGGACCTAATCAAACCTTTCACTGGGGTTCAATTTCTGATTGGTTATAATATCTCAAAATGCGGCTTATTTTGTCATGTACATGATCTGTTGAATTCTTATTTGTTGAGGGTGTTGAATTTATGTGTTTTGGATTGTTTCTGTGTTTTTTTGCTGCAGTGTATATGTATTGTGCTGTGGAGTAGAGCAGGGAATAGATATTAGGTAGAAGAAATTGGTGCTTGAAATTGGCGATTTTGGAATTGTAGTGTCAAATTTGGCTTCTCAAAGGCTATTTCAAATGTGGAGAATTTGGTGAGATGAGGGATGCTATCAGGGTTGATGAACTATTTCGAGGCCTGTTTCTGGCCAAGGTCAGATCGATACACTCGTAAGGGTTCGGACGCTGGAGGCCGCCAAGACGGGCTGCTGTGGTACAAAGACAGCGGGCAGCACTGCAATGGGGAGTTCTCGATGGCGGTAGTCCAGGCTAATAATTTACTCGAGGACCAGAGTCAGCTTGAGTCCGGCAGTTTGAGCTTGGATGAGTCCGGCCCTTATGGTACCTTCATTGGTGTCTATGACGGGCATGGAGGACCCGAGACGTCGCGCTATGTCAACCAGCACCTCTTTCAGCATCTTAAGAGTGAGTCTCTTCCTCGTTATTGCAATAGCTGCTTATGAACGTGTTTGTTCTTTTCGAGTCTTGATTTTCATTCGTTTGGTTGATGGGAGTATGAACCAGGATAGCGTATTTAAGCGGAGTTTGAGTGAGTGAATGAATTGGAAGAAGTTAGGAGCTTATGATTGTTATGATATATTCACGGTAACATAAATTAAGTATTAATTCTAGTAAGAGATCAGATGTTCGAATCCTAGGTGAGGTTTAGGGGTAAAAGTAGAATTTTATGATATAATGGGCATTTTTAAAATAATGGAATATTAATTCAGTCAATTAACTATCTCTAACATAATGGTCACAAATAATTCTATGGAGTTCAGAATTTTTTCTTGCCTGAATATCTCATTGTCTTGAAACTAGTGTTCTAAAAAATGCTAGTTGGGCAAATAGGAACTCCGAGGATTAATTGTTTTCGCTAGTTTTTATTTTTATCTTTATCAATTAAATTATTATATATACACAACCAAAATATAAATTGTAACCCTATCCGATACCTCTGTGGCCTATCTGGCGAAACCAATGTCAAAGAGGCTCCTGAACCAGACGCCTCAGGAGGCGTCTTTTCCATGAAGACTTGATCTTTTAATATATAAAAATGATAATAAATATTTAGGATATAAAAATATCTTAATATTTGTTATTTTCATGTTATTCACAATTAATAAAAGTACTTATTAATATAATAATAGTAATTATTATAATTATTTAAATTTAAATTTAAATTTAGAAAATCAAATTTGAAAAATAAAATAGTCTAAACCCGCCTAGGTCTTCCTAGACTCGCTTAAATCTGCTTAGATCCGCCTAGCCGACTAAAGCCACTCGATTATGTGAAACCGGATCGGTGTTCTAAACTTCTCCGCCTTGGTGGCTGTCTGACCCAATTTTTAGAACACTACTCGAAATGCATCATTAGAATCATAAGTTTCAATATCCGACGGTCAAAAACTCGGTATTTGTAAACTACATGTTACTGTCATAATAAGATATTGGGATGGCGGAAATAATTTCTGTAACATTATCAGGATTTATCTTGTTTTGTTTCCAGGGTTTACTTCCGAGCAACAGTCAATGTCGGCGGATGTGATACGGAAGGCTTTCCAAGCGACGGAAGACGGGTTCCTCGCACTTGTTACCAAACAATGGCCTATGAACCCTCAGATTGCAGCGGTGGGATCGTGCTGCCTGGCTGGCGTTGTCTGTGACGGAGCCCTCTACATTGCCAATCTCGGTGATTCCCGAGCTGTCCTGGGAAGAGCAGTGAAGGCGACGGGGGAGGTTTTGGCCATTCAGCTGTCGGCGGAGCATAATGCGAGCATCGAGTCTGTGAGGCAGGAGTTACATTCCATGCACCCGGAAGATTCGAAGATTGTAGTTTTAAAGCACAATGTTTGGCGTGTAAAGGGCCTCATACAGGTACTTGTTTTGATTCACATTTAAATTATACCTATCTTATTAGTTATGTATAGAGGTGTCCATATTCCGGTTACTCAGATCGTTTGAGTTAGAAACCGACGATCTGGGACCGATGGAGGAATTCAGATTGGTTGCAACAAGTGTTTTAGATAACGCTAGGCGCTAGTCGGGCGGAGAGGAGCTTTTGGGGATTAATCATAGATTAATCAGAAAATAAATTGGATTAAAGAATTAATTGGAAATTATAGAGGATTGATCGGAGATTAATCAAAAGTTAGGGGATTTCAGAACACTAATTACAACCGACTCAATAATCGGGCAGTTCTTCGATTAAAATCGGACCGAACATTAATGTGATGGGTCTTCATTCTGGGCCAAGTTTGTGGGCTCATTCAGCCATTTGAACCTTATTTTCATATCAATTATGCAATTTTAATTGCTTCGGTCTAGTTCTAGGTCCGGGCTCGGTTTTTTGTCCAAATTGAACGTCATGAAATAAAAGACATTTGGGACTTCCATGCCATACTAAGTTATAGACTATAGTCATAGACAGTGTTCTAAAAATCCCGACTAGTCCCCGATTAATCATCTATAATTCCCGATTAATCCTTCAATTCTATTTATTTTCCATTTAATCTCCGATTAATCCCCCAATTAGTCCTTAAAAGGCTGTCTCCGCCCGACTAGCGCCTAGTGTTTCATAGAACGCTGGTCACAGGCATGCATTCAAAAATTGAAAGTTAACTTTATAGTTATAGACCATTTCAGTTCAGTCCTTCCCTTGTGAACCGTCAGTTTTAGCTGATAAGAACCATATCCAAACCGTAGTTGACCGGTTTACTAAAATATATAACCAAAGCCAAACTATTATTCATGGTTCTCGGTTTTTTGGGTATTGTTCGGCCCGGTTCTTGGCCCAAAACGAACAACCCTATACTTATGTGAATGCTATACCTTGCAGATAACTAGATCTATAGGTGATGTCTATTTGAAGAAAGCCGAGTTCAACAGGGAACCTCTATACGCCAAGTTCCGTCTCCGTGAGCCTTTCAAAAAGCCAATATTGAGTTCTGAACCATCAATATCCGTGCACCAACTTCAACCGCTTGATCAATTCGTAATATTCGCATCTGACGGGCTTTGGGAACACCTTACCAATCAGGAAGCGGTCGACATAGTTCAGAATCATCCACACAGCGTAAGATTCATTTTATAATACTCATATGTGTTATGTCTATATAGTGTTCTAAAATTTTCCGACTGGCCTGATTAGTCCCGTATTAATTTTCAATTAGTTTGACAATCCGATTAATTTCTTATTAATCTCCAATTAGTCCTCAGAGGCCCTATCTACCCGACTAGCGCCTAGCGAATTTTAGAACAGTGCCTCTATATAACTGAAAACCCAAGTCCAAATCTTAGCCCAAACAATTAGATTAAGATTTAATAAAAAAATTGTTCAATAAAATATTCACTTTGTTCTTCAATATGAAACACAAACTACTTGTACTGCTATATTTAAAACTATTAGTCTATTCAGCGTTCTAAAAATTTCTGACTTGTCTAACTACCTGATTAGTTCCTAGAAAGCGTTTTTGTTTTTTTAGGACACTGGTCCATGAGATCATAGTAGATGCACTAGTCGAATAAAATTATGATCCCAAAAGATTTATTTTATCCGCCAATCCTCATGCAGGGAAGTGCGAGAAGGCTAGTGAAAACAGCAATGCAGGAGGCGGCGAAGAAGAGAGAGATGAGGTATACGGACCTGAAGAAGATCGACCGGGGAGTCCGGCGCCACTTCCACGATGACATCACGGTGGTAGTCGTGTTTCTCGACTCTAACCTCGCGTGCAGGGCTGGCTCGGCCAAGTGCCCTACCGTGTCAGTCAAGGGAGGTGGAATCAACATACCTCATTACACGGCGAGAGCTGGCGGTACCTGACGACGACGCCATGGCTCGTGTTGTGGTTCTCTTCAGTGAATTAACAGGTTAGCTTCTGAAAGAGGAATTTTAAGGTGACAGTTACGGTAGAATTAGTATATATTTATTCGTTATGTTGATTATTACAGTAGAGTTCTTCATAATCTGTAAATTTGTATGACTCTTGACGATTCAAGTTGTTGAGGATGTTATGTTTCTGGGAAAATCTCCCTTTTGTTGATAGTGTGATACTTGACATTTTTCTGAGAAAATAATGTTAACTATTGCTAATTGGAGTGTGTTGTTTATTAAATCAAATGTTAGCTGATTATTTATTTATTTTTTATTTTAGGTCCTTATGGGTTTAAATCGGAAAAGATTAATATCTCATTTACCACTTTTTACATATATTAGTTCACAATTGACCGAATTTAATGATCATATCTCTTATCTTGTCGGCATTTGATTTTTTATAAGATGATAATAAAGTAGATACGGCGAAGGACTTAATAGTTCTCATTTTTTTCTTTTATAGAATCGGGGACATCAGATCCCATCGGATTCAAAAAAAATTCCATCCCTAATCATTTGTAGTTCAATCAATAAATTTTGCGATCAACAATTGAATGTTAGTCTCTAAAAAATCACCCCGACGATTTCAAACCTGCAATTTTAGGGTCAAAATAGAGAAAATATTTTAATTTCTAAGTAAAAATGGAGGGTCAAAAGTATTGTATATAATATTTTAACAATAAAATATTTTTATATGGGTACAATTTAGTGTATAATTAGGACAACAATAGACTTGGCGTGCACTTTTGCCTAAAACGGTGCCGTTTTACCAGAAACGTGTCTTTCTTCTAAGTAGCACACTCCTATTAGAAAATGTAACACTCTCAAAGTCCCAAAAGAACTAGAAAAAAACTAACACAATATATAATAATCTCCGTTTCTCAAATCACATCATCGAATTTTTCCGGCGAGCTTGCTACTAGAAGACGACGACATTGTCAGCATCGATCGCACACACGCGCCGATGTACTTCCATGTGTCCGACATAGAGGAGATGGCCATAATGTCCACGACGTACACTAGCTTCGACGAGTTGATCCCGGCAACCTCGTCCCCAGCCAGCTGGCGCGACGACCCGCCGATCAGGAACCGGCTGGTGAAGCAGGCAGCCATGCTGTACCTGCAGCCCAAGGCGGGCTGCAGAGAAGGCGGCCTGCTGAGAATGCTCGTGCAGATTTGACTGCACATGCCTCTCGTGGGTGAGCGCTATCGTTCTGAAACCCGTAAAACAACTTATTTTTAGAAGTGAATACAAGGAGGACGAAGAAAAAGAACAAGAAAAAGATGACGGTGAAACTGACTACGAGAAGGGAAAAACCGCATGAGAAATTGATTTTTTTTCTTCTTCGTCTTGACCTATATTAAAGTATGAATGTTTTGTTTGATTTGATGTGAAAATCATTTATAAAATATATTATGATTTGGTAGGGTGAAGAAGACTTTAATAGAATTAATCAGTCGAATTATTGGATTCCAACAAAAAATTATATGATTACATATATATTTTCATTTAAAGAAAATTCAATTTTATCAGTTAAATAACAGCTAACTCGGCATTAAACCGGACAGCTGAAGTTACATATGGTGAAACACACCACTCACTATAATCTCAACTATTGTTAATTAAAACGAACATAACCAATTCGTAGGTAATTTAATTACGAGCAAAATAAAGTACAGAAGTTCCGATAATGTATAGTACGCAACACCGTTCGCTAATGATTCCTTCAAAGTTGTTCAACTTGACATGTTTAGCATCATGTAGAGCCATGACCTCCAACTCATACGGATGGAGAAACCCCGTGATCTTACCACGGAATGCTTTACACATGCATCTTTGATAACCCCAGAGACCAATTGACTCGAACCAGTTAATATCTTGCAGAGCCACCGCCTCCAACTCATACGGATGGAGACCCCGTGATCTTGCTGCAGACCGACTTAAACCAGCTTCTCCGATCAACCATGCGATCAATATGGCCATAGCGAAATTCAAATCCTCCCAGCTCATTGGGTTTAACCGGATCAACCCCATCGACATCTGGGACCCCCTGTTTCCTTCAACTACCGATCCCAACAAGACACATATTGAATCTTGAGCAAACCGAGCCCCTCTAGTTCTGTATGCTTGCATGAATCTGCCCACCGACGCCAGATACCGGCCTACCAACCAACCAAAAGCAAAACCCCCTAGCCCCCATGCTCCGCCATCGGCCGTCACAACCCAGACGCGACCCATCTGCAACTCCAGCCTCACCCATTTCAGCACATCCCCAAACCACCAGACTTCGCCTCAATCAAAACCTGATCTACCACTCGACCACGCCTCCATCAGACCTAGATCTACTTTCACAGAAGCTCTGTTCCTACCGCCGCACCACATTGACGTCGCCGCCAATTCTACGCATACGTCGACACCTATAGAAGATCAGCGCTGCGATACTTTACCCAATTATAGCGAAACAAACTCTAAGAGAACGATACAGACCGTCGAACCCAATTAGAGTTTTCCTATTCTGTCGACTTATATTGATGACATCATATAACTCGTGTAATCATTCATACTTTGTCTCATTCTATAGAAGTATTTTCAGACGTTAATGTAACATTTGTACTTATTATATATAAAGACAATATCACTCCTAGTTCGTGACAATTGATCGCAAGACAAATTGCTTGATTATATAAACCATTTATTCTATTACTTAAAATGTAAATGACTTATAAAATTAAACTTCCTTAAAATGTAAATGATTTGTAAAATTTTATTTTATTTCATTTTTTATTTATTAGATTTAAATTAAGCAATTAGAGACGGGTGAAAATTAAATAGTCTATTATGGTGTAAACAAAGGGCCAATTTAAGTCATTAAATTTGTAAATAAAGTGTTAGAGATTAAAACACGTCATTGCTACTAAATAAATTAAATTTATCTTAATATAACTTGTATATGGTATTTATTGAGGTGTTTAATCTCATGTGTTTATGTTTTCAATCAAACAACGATCATAAATGTCTCTTTCTTTTCAATCAGGCGACTGATATAAGTTTTTATCCGGTACTAGATAGAAAAAAAAGAAAATAATAGTTTACTGCACTTAGTGGTCCTAAACGAACCGAGCTTTTAACGAGCCGCTCGAGCTCGACTCGTTAAAAATTTAGTTCGGGCTCGTTATAATCGAGCCGAGATTGAGCGTATTCGTTTAAGGCTCAACAGGCTCGCGAGCCGGCTCGTTTAATATTTAATTAATTAAATATGTTTTTAAAATTTTAATAAATATTTGCAATAGAATTAAACGAGTCGAATCAAGTCGAGCAATTTTATTATTTATTTAATTTTTAATGAATAATTGTATTGAAATTTAAGTGAACCGAATCGAGCCAAGCTCGCGCTCGAGCTTGTCTACTTTATTTCGAGCCGAACTCAAGCTTGGTTGCATAAAGTCGTCCGAGCCCGAGCCGAGCTCGAGCCGAACACTTTTTTACACGAGCCAAGACCTGTCAGAATGAGCCTCGATTCGGCTCGTTTACAGCTCTAACTACACCTAACTATACCACCCATACTTTGGTACTCTAACTATTTTTTTCTCAAATTTTTTCCGGTGAGCATACCTCCCGTCCTTGTGACGCTTCGTCTTCCTGGCTCAATTTCGTTTTTGAATTGAACCGGCCCGAACTGGGAGCATGTTGACTGAATTTGATGGGACTTGGCTTATTTTTGGTCCGCTCAAATTATATCAGTTCAATTCTAATGTAAAATTTCAACCAACAATAATTTGAATTTGTGTAATTCAAGTATTTTGAGTGTAAGTTATCCAAATAATAATTAGATTAATAAAAAAAGAAAAAAAATAATAAGTCGTTTTCCCATAAAAAGAAAGTACTAAGAAGTCCACATTTATTACACCCCACCATAAAAAGCACTAGACAAGTAAAAATCAATAAATCCATCGATCTAAAAGAAACACCATACACAGAAGAATTAATTTATGTCGGCCAATAATAATAAATTTTTGCATTCATATTATCTGATGAGCTGCGCATTCGGACACAGAATTAATTATTTTTGGCCGCGTCGAAATTTGAAAAAAAAAACAAAAATATCTAATTTCAACTTCGATTTTTTTTTTTCTACCATACGCAAAATTTCCTTTTATGAACCCATCATTATTACACACAGAAAGAGAGAGAGACACACAAGAGCCAAGAAGCTTTATAAATCACAAAAAATTGGTTCATATTTTTTTCAACGTGTATTTTTATTTTATTTTCTTCTCTCTTTCAAAAAATGGAGGAGAAGCCGATTGTGGTTGAGCTGCGCCACCTCTTCGTGACGGTGTTCCTGTCCGGCTTCGCCGGATATGTCGTCACTCCGGCCATCACTGACGTCACCATGGCGGCGCTCTGCCCCGGCCGGGACCAGTGTTCCCTCGCCATTTACCTCATAGGGCTTCAACAAGGGGTATTTTCGTCTTTCTTGATTTATCTTCTATTCTTCTTTAATTAGTGTTATATATATTATTGGGTCGTGAAGGGTCAGTGTTGTAAAAATCGTTAGACGCTGATTAGTCGGAGATGATATTTTAGAGACTATTCAAAATTCGTGCAAGATTAGTCTGAAAATAAATCGAATCAAAGAACTTATCAGAAATTAGTGTGACAAGTGTATAAATTTTTACTGTGAAGAGCACAAGAAAATTAAAATTGAAAGGTCGTGAAGAGTCGGTGTTGTGGAAATTGTTAAACGCTGGTTAATCGAACATGATATTTCAGAGACTAATCGGGATTCATCAAGATTAATCTAAAAGTAAATCAAATTAAAGAACTAATCAGAAATTAGTGTGACAAATATATAATTTTTTAAGACACTGTAAAAAACCCTAGAAAATGGTTCTTGAGGTTTCTTTTATGGGAGAATTCACTGCGTCCTGCAAAATTTAAATAGTTCATGACAATTTTTTACAATTTACAATTTATCTATTTCGTTTTTGTTCGGTCTTGAAGAGCACGAGAAAATGGTTCTTGAGGTTTTATAGTGGAGAATTTGGGTTATTGTTTCTTGGTTGTGCAGTGTCGTTGTCTATGGTACTAGTTTAATTAATTATTTTTATTTTTATTAATAAGTGTGATATTGTTCGGTGGGTGTTGTTTTGAGTATTCTCAAGCTACCGTTCATGCCTAACATTCAAAGCCTAAAATAAAACAGAAACTTGTCGTCTTTGTAAAGGAAAAAAGAATTAGTGATTAATTGGGTTTCTTTGTAAGTTGTTAGGTTTGATTTAGTAGTGATTAAGTGGATTTATCCGTCAGTTGTTGGGTTAGTTCTTATTAATTCTAGGCAAGTCTCTCGTTAATTTATAATTTGATTAATTTTTCAATGTGACTAGCCATTCAAAGATTATATCTACCCGACTAACTCTTGACATTTTAAAAACACTATCGGGTAGAAAGCCAAATGTTCAATTCAAAAAATACAAATTTCACTTATAATTACATAATACACCGATCTTCCTTTATCAGATGGTTAACGTAAAGATTAAGAGAATCTCTGAATCCGACATTATCCAATATCTATGACTGGCGAGGGACAATATTTCTAATTTAATCTGAACCTATTTTGTTGTCATTTTTAAATTAATGGGTAAAATATATTATAAACTTGTAGCTAACAAAATAATATTTGTGTATTATGGAAATAATAATTATGAAATTTATTTTAATGTTTATATTGTTGCTGTTGTGGTAGATAATAGGATTGGGAACGGTGGTGATGATGCCGCTAATAGGGAGCTTAGCCGACGAATATGGAAGGAAAGCTTTGCTTACGGTTCCTCTCACTTTCTCCATCATTCCTCTGGGTATTTACAATTTATTATTCCTTCTGATTTCAATAATATTGTTGATTATAGGGGTGCTTATATATGATTCGATTTTGAACGAAACCGGTTATTTTAGTTTTCGAAAAGTGTATATTAGTCGATTTTAAGTTGGGTAGTTTTCAGTTTTATTTGGGCCAGACGTTCAGACCGATTTTCATGAATTTTGCACTTTTAGCCTGTTTTGACATAAAACTTAACTTGTTTTTGTTGGCTTCGTAACTTTATTTATAGCCTTATGTCTCTGGACTGTTGACGATTCGAATTGGTTTTCTAACAATTTATTTATAAGTTGAAATTGAATTAATTTGATCTCATACGCAACTAAAATGAATCAAATTTATTTGGTTAAAAAATTTTCTTTGGTTCACACTTATTTGATTTGACCACTTCGTGTATTTTTAGAATATAGTTCATAATGATAAGATGCATCTTAAATTAATTATGAATATTTTATAATAAAAATATGTTATTTTAAAAAGTCAAGATTTACAAGGTCGAAGTTTTATTGTGCTTTAAAATACAGTAAAAAATGTCCCTAAAACGAAAGACCCATTAATTTTTTTTGTGAGATAGCATAAACTATAACATAATAGTCTTAAATATAATAAGTGTCCCTAACACGAAGCAAGAGCCATTTATTTTATGTGAGGTAGCTTAAACTATAATATATACAAAATTCAAACAGTTACAAATAGTCTAAAAACAATAACAAGACGTCCCCAAAACAAAGACCCATTAATTGTTTATTTTTTGTAGGATAGCTTAAATAATCTATATACAAATTCGAAAGTTACAAAATAGCCTAAGAAAAATAATAAAATTTCCCTAAAAAACAGAAAGACCCATTTATTTTCTTGTGGGATAGCTTAAAATCTATATAAAAATTCGAACAATTACAAAGAGCCAACAAAAACAAATAATAATAATAATAATTAAAACGTGACCCATAAAATTTATGAGGACAAGTATCAACCCGTGAGCACGCTCATGTCACATTCACTACCGTACATGTTTCCTCCATTCTGTGATTAAATGTTTCGAAAAAAAACAAAGCTCTAAGTGGACCACAAAAAGTCAAATAATTAAATCAAAAGCAATAAAAGTTATGGACCCTATAAAAATAGTGGATATTGGACTTTAAAATGATGACCTACTCCTTTTCAATTTTCATAAAAGAAAAGAATGCGACATTTAATAAATATTTTTAAATGTGAGTTGGTGAAGGGTCTGTCCTCATTAGGTGGTCAATTTTTATCCAAAATTGAAATCAAACCAAGATTTAAACTGAATCCGAACTGAAAATTTGAAAATCGTGGATATCGGATCGGATTTGGGTCTGAAAATTAAGAACCAAATCAATTCGGTTCGGTTCTATTTTTGAGAGTGCATAAACGCTAATTAACCGGTTCAGAACCGAACCAATCTTGGGGGTTTTATTAGTATTTTTTGTATTTCAATTTTATGTTTTAGTCAAAAAGAGTTTAATCATATATTTTTTACCATAAATTGAACAATAGATTAATATCACATTAATTGAATCTAATTAAGCAAAATTATACGACTATATCAGAGAACCGAACTCTTAATTTCACAATTAATCATTCAATTGATTTTAATTGGGTAGAATCGAGAATCAGACCGTAAAATCGGGCCCAGAACCGGACCAATACCCTATTGAGTCCATATTTGGGACTCCAAAATGAAGAACTGATTGATTGGGTCCGGTCCGATTCTGGAACTGTGTCCAGCCTTAGTTCCCATCAACCGGAGCTTCACATGTCTTGTTTGATGCCTAGTTAATTACTATTTAATTAATAAAATTTATTTTTACTTTTAAAAAATATTAATTATTTTATCCTTTGAAGTAGAAATAAATAAATTATACATATATATTTCATGTTTGATTTAATTTGCAGTGATATTAGCATATAGTAGAGCGACCAAGTTCTATTATGGATACTACGTTTTGAGGACTCTCACTGCGATGGTCACTGAAGGGAGTGTTAATTGCCTCTCTCTTGCTTATGTGGTACTTAATCCTAATCCTAATCTTAATCTTAATCTTAATTAGCTGATTAATTACTCTCTATAATAACACATTATTATTGCTTCCGGTTATGTGGGTACATCTACTTTATCAAATGCATTCATGCAAAATCTTGACTTTGTAGCAAATATTTAAGCTAATTAATTATTGATATTATCACAATATAAATACGAGGCTCGAAAGCAATTTTCATAACATGAGAGCACGTGAGAGAAATCAAACACTTTGTTACGTGACTCTTATTAACATAGGCATAATATGGTGGGTAATTAACTACATCGTGAGAGCCGTATGAATTTGTGAGGGAGCGTCACGTGGCGCGCCTTAAGTTGGCAGGCACGGACACGTGGCTCTAACGTGACAAACAAAAAAAATCTTTCAATCTCTCATTACACCATTCTCTTGAATAACACTTTCTTCTCAAGATTATAGTATGAAACTCGGCCCCTCGCCACATGACATCTCCATTTTTGTTCTCATAGTTCTCACATCTCTTATAGTTCTCACTAGAACGC
The DNA here is from genome assembly GCA_963920655.1 of Geranium rotundifolium. Lineage (NCBI taxonomy): Eukaryota > Viridiplantae > Streptophyta > Magnoliopsida > Geraniales > Geraniaceae > Geranium > Geranium rotundifolium. The sequence goes on from OY987317.1 coordinate 37,647,147, forward strand.
TTCCCTTTATTAATACATATTCATAAAAAATGTTTTATTTAACTTTTCGAATATGTATAGAAGGATAATGCATTATCCCATGTGGGGTCTAGATAGAATTTTTCATTTTTTTTCTTGTAATATTCATGGAGATTCGTCTTCCCGTCTTGGAAATCGATTCTTTTAATATATATATATATATATAATCGTTATTTGATGATAAAAAATACATATATTATCAGTGAAGTTGAACACTGCAGGCAATATGTTGTGGATGTGTAAAATCAACAAGTTATATAAACTGTAATAGCTGACTGGCCTAATCTAGTAGGTGAAATCGAGCACTATTTTACATGAGATTCAATATTCTTATCCCAGTATGTTAAAAGCTTAAGACCATATATAAGCTCTATGTTGGGGTTAACTTTTGATTAGTCTTGAGATTAGGTAAGTATTTACTGCTTTCTGCACCATATAACAATAATCTCCAAACTCGATTAGATACTCGATATTCCGATTTGACAGGATAAAAAACGGATATCACTAAATTTGGTACGAATTTGCTCCGTTGCTACTCTGTAGAGAAACAAAATACTTCGAACAATATTGTAAAAATCCCCAACTATTCCTCTATGATTCCTAATTAATTCTTTAATCGGATTTATTTTTCAATTAATCTCTGACAAATCCTCGATCAGTTTTTAGAAGACCCTCTCCGTCCGACAGAGATTTATCGTACCTTTAGTATGTGCTGAAGTTTTGTTGATCTTTCGTTTTTTTATCGTCTCTTTTGTGATCAGGCGGACGCCATATCTGAGAGTCGTAGAGCATCGGCTTTTGGGGTTCTAACCGGCGTTCTTTCAGCTGCATTTGTCGCCGGAACCTTAGCCGCTCGTCTCCTCTCCGCAGGTTCCACGTTTCAGGTCATTTCCAACACTATACACTCCTTTTCCATATTATAAGATTTGAAACTTTTTCCTGATTTAGCTTCTTTGTGTTCTGTCGTTGTTCAGGTAGCTGCATTGGTGTCGATGCTCGCAGCAGTGTACATGAGAGTTTTCCTGAAGGAGAGTCTACCAAAGTTAAAGAACGAACTGGCGCAACCGATATTGAAGCAAGTTTCAGATGATGATGACGACAAAGAAGAAGGTTTAACGAAAACAAGACATGCGTTCAAGAAGATACCGTCGCCTCGGGACGTGATCAGCTTGCTCAGGAGCAGGTCAGAGCGATACATAAAACCGTTTAGCTGTTGCGAATTATGGTCTTTTACTGGTATTTGACATGAACTTGTGAAAATCTCGTGTTGCAGCAAGACGATTGAGCAAATAGCAGTTGTTTGTTTCTTTAACAGTCTGTCCGAGGGCGGGCTGCAATCTTCGTTTCTGGTACTTATCCTTTGTTAGTTGTTGAGATTTCGTTTTCTGGGAAAAGAAGAGCATCGTAGAGTGAATCAAGAAAGAACAAAGGGAAAATGGCAAAAACATGTTGTATACTATCACACTCTAGCAAGAGGGTGATGTGTCATTTACGCATATTTCACACAAAAAATCAAAGTTCAGAGCATTTTTTTGCCATTCTTGCAAAAGTGTGATGGTATACAGCAGGTGTTTGCCATTTTCCTAAGAACAAATGTGCACTTGTCGTATCTAGGAACTGACTAAGAATATTACCTTGTGTGCAGTTCTATCTGAAGGCGCGCTTTCACTTCAACAAAAACCAGTTTGCTGATCTGATGCTAATGTCAGGGGTTATAACGACCATTTCACAAGTACGCTTTTGCATAAACGAGCTTTGCCAGCATTTTATAATAAAAGAAATTCTTTTACACTAACATCTGAATCCTGCAGCTGATTTTACCGCCATTTCTGGTACCTGCAATGGGAGAGAAGAAGCTACTGTCACTAGGACTCTTCATGGCCAGCACAAATGTATTAAACTTGGTCTCAATTCGTGTTATTGTTTGGGCGCTCAACATAAATCTTGACGTGTATTTGTATATCCTGCTTGCAGGCACTTATTATAAGCATAGCTTGGACCGTTTGGGTAAATCCTTCTTCAAATAACATAAAGTTTCTCAGTTGTTTATTTGATTTTTGTTTTCAATCCTTACGTGATCATTTACAATATATGCAGGTTCCTTATGCAACTACATCATTTTTTGTTTTGATCGTTTTTATCAACCCATGCGTAAGTTTCCTTTGCTTCCTATCTTATTCCATACCAGCTTTATTATGATGTTCAATTTGGATTTTGATTTAATTTTCCATCTTGACATCAACAGTTGCGCAGTATTGCATCAAAACAAGTTAGCCCCGAGGAACAGGTAGATTTACTAAGGTTTTCCTGATCGTTTCATCTCTTTTTCCTTTGGGAAAATGGAAAAAATCTGTTGTATACTATTACACTCTTGCAAGAGGGTGTTGTGTACTTTGTTAATGGCAAAAAGGTATTCTAAACTTCGATTTTTTGTCCAAACTATGTGTCCTTGTACAAAAATGATGTAACTGCTCTTAACATTAAGAATTATTTTGAAAAGTTTTTATGAAAATATCTTTTAACTACAATGTCTATAATCAAATTTCGTAATTTAAATTTTTAGTAAAACTATTTTTAAGTTAACAATTATTTTTTAAAAAATTAATTTATGAAAGAATTAATTATTAATTTCATGAAAAATTTCGTCATTTTTGTACAAACACACATTATGCACAAAAATCAAAGGTCAGATCATCTTTTCCATTTTTGCAAAAGTGTGATGCATCCGACAGTATTTTGCCATTTTTCCTTTTCTTTAAATGCTCAGAATCGCTACTAACTAGTTGTCTACTCAGGGGAAGGCTCAAGGCTGCATTTCTGGCATAACATCTTTGGCTAGCATCATTTCTCCGCTAATATATAGTCCCCTAACCGGTACTAAAAAAACTTAGAAACTGTTGTCTTCTTTACATATAGACGTACCTATGTTTAGTCTGATTAATGATCATTCTTCCTCTTTCTCCAGCTTTGTTCCTTTCCGAAGAAGCGCCAATTCATTTTCCCGGGTTCAGTCTTGCCTGCATTGGACTCACAACGGTAAGACTGTATTTCTTGGTTTAACTAATGAAACTATACACATGGGGATTTTCAGAATCCAAATGATACCCTACAGAGATCATGATTCACAGGTCAAAACCAATATGGGGATTTTCAGAATCCAAATCCCGTAAATAATAATGTAGAACATTCTTGCATCCACATCAGAAAGATTGCGCCCTCTCAACATGACCAGTTTTGCCTATAGCCGTTAAGTATGTAGGGAAAATGGCAAAATGGTGCTGTACATCACACTTTTGCAAAAGGTTGCCGTGTACTAAGTTTGGGTGAAAAATATTTTTCAGAAAAACTTCTTAAAATACTTCTTTTAAAAAAAATCTTAATTTTAAGGGCAATTTTGTACAAACACACATTTTGCACAAAAAATCAAGGTTCACAACACCTTTTTGCCATTATCAAAGTATACACCACCCTCTTGCAAAAGTGATAATATACAACAAGTTTTTGCCATTCTCCCAAGTATTTATTTCAACGCGACAAGTAACAAACACACTTTTTTGCAGATGATTGCCTTCATTCAGAGTACTATGATCAGAACAAATGTTCCTGCTTCAAGCGGCGAACCTAGCAACATAAATTGCGAGGAGCCATCGCTTGGAGGAACAGTAAATATATAAAATCATCTGTATAGCTTTACTCTAGGGCAGATCGATATGGTTTAGCATAGAAGCAAAATAATGAAACTTACTGTGCACTGAGATCTGCTCTGGATTCTTGCACAATGTACAGCTCTGAGATACTGTCATGGGTGTATTAAGTTATAATCATCTAGGAAATAGAAATATAAATTGTATAATGTCAGAAAACGCACTCCTAATCCTCACCCAACCTCCCTTTTCATACTTCTGAACATTACCTGGAAATAGGAAGATTGTTAGTGTCTCACAGGAGTCGTATGTGTACTCGAATCTGTAACAAATACAAAACAAGATGCTTCTACCAAAGTACGGTTTCAAGGGAGCATATATAAAAGCGAAGGATGAATTTCTAAGCAAAGCACTCTCGATGAATAAGAAATCAAAACTCCAATCGAAATAGTTAATATCATGTTTTAATATATAAGAAACAGTTATCCATCAACTTAGTCTCTATGTTATGTACAAGCGTAGGTCGAAAGTGCACCGCTCACTCAACAATGATAAAACAAGTCATCCTCTTGACTGATGGCATCCCCACCACCGTCTTCATCTGAAGAGTCGTCGCTGTTGGCATTGAATGTCATTATAAGCTCCAGAAGTTCCCGATCAGCTGATGAGTCTTCTCCACCACGCTCCGGGCTTGCCCTCCGCCGCTGAAGTGAAACTAATTGCATCATGAGGTCCTCTGGTGAAGCCAGACGGTACATCCAGCCCTTAGCCTTGGGGTTATACTGGACAAACATACAAAATGTTTAATCATAATTCATAAACCATGATCATCATAATCTCCAACTACATTATCATAGCTATCGCCATGACAGTAAACTTTCATCATATTCATCTTTAAACCATTGTATTAAACAAGTATCAGAATCATTTTAAAACAGAGAAAAATTAGCTCATCTGCTGGCCATAGAGTTGCAAAATTTTAGGTTTTCTATGCCATTTCAAAGCTAAGGTTTCAACACCAATATACTGAATACAAATAAGGGAAAATGACAAAATGGAGTGATAGTACACAACACCATCTTGCAAAAGTGTGATAGTATACAACACGTTTTTGCCATTTTCCCTACAAATAACAATAGTTCAGCATTGCAGAATACTTCAACAAGCAGCTGAGAGTGATAGTATACCTGCTCGATGTTTTTGGGTAGGGTTGCTCTTTCAATAGCTTTTGGAGTGAATATCTTGATGTCATTCTCGATTCCACTGCTCGCAAGCATTGTGGTATGAGGATTTGATTCGATACAGTTCACCACATACCTATCTGCTTCCATGACACGAACGACCTCTCCGCCCTTCTTCTTCCACATGAATATACGGCCACAATCAGATCCACTCACCACATATTCGCTTTGAGGCCCAAAAAAATTCGCACCCTTAATGGTTTCACAGTTTCTGTGCCCCTTATAAACCTGAGGAATGAATTTCTCGTCAATATCCATATTTAACGAGGATCCAATTTCACTTACTTGGCTGCCCATAGGTCCCAACCCCATGTCTCGATTAAAAAGATAGATGAATTCCTCATTGTACGAGACGAGGAGTTCACTCTGGTCTGAAAAGGCCAAGCCTGTAATTCCAACTCGGTCATCCCCAACTAAATGTGGAGAGCAGAAGTAGTTAACAGGACTGCCACAATCAGTTGATCCATCCCGCCTGTACTTTCTGAGATCGTAAAGCCGAGTATATTCATCCGAACCTCCAACAGCGAAGGTATTCGGATTCCTAGGATCAATTGCAATTGCATTTAGAAGAACGACCGGTATGTAATTCTTTCTCTTGTCATCGGGGCGGCATGTGAGAAGTTCAGTAGGACTCCCGGCTCTCAGATCAATCTACAAGACAGCAGTGACTCTATCACATGGCTACACATATCCCCCAAAAAGGTCGGCCTAGTACACAAGCTCCCCCCTAAGTGGGATTTGGGGAGTGATGCCATAATGTACACGTGCCCCAACAAAAAGGAAAAAGTCCGGATTAAAGGCGAACTCCAAAACTGAAATGACCTAGAATAATAATATCAATAACCTCTGCAGTTCTTTATGTCCAACAGACACCCCTAGGCTGAGAATCAGGCTTTTGGTCTAAAAGATTTGGATGGTTGTAAAAAAAGTTTAAAGCAAATATATGGCTTACTAGGTTCTATATTGGGGATTGTAATTGTTATTCTGTGCAATAATTCTCAATCATGTTATGAAATTAACATTCTTTTACAGGAAAGATTTTTGAAGGCTAACAAGGTCGAATTTTTAGTGAAAAGGAATTCCTTATAGTGTAAATATAAAAGTAAATATATCTTACTTGCTGAACAAGTCCATCTTCACCACAAGTATAAAATATGTGAGGGCTTCCGGGTTCAATAGCCAACTTATGAGCCCGTCCATCATGTGTAGCTAGCAATGAAGTCTCCACTTTACCACGTTCCAGTATCTGAGCATGTCTCACCTAAATATGAAGCAAAAATAGCTTTAGATATAACATAGAGACAAACAGCAAACATTAACTTGACAATTTCTCATTCCTTCACCTGTTCCACATCTAACACACTTTAGAACAAATCATATAGCATTACGCTTAAAACTAAATTACCTCGCCATCTGCGGCACATGTAACAATGCTTCGATCATTGGTATACGGCATGATCTTTGCCTGAAAAACATTGTTCCTATGACCTGAATCGAACGAAAGCTTGTCACGCCCGGTTTCCCAATCCCAAAGAATAACCTGCTTGTCGTCTGAGCCAGATATCAGAATGTCACCATCTACATTGAAGCTGACTGTGTTCACACAACCTCTATGCTTATTCAGTTTCTTGCAGAGTTCGAGTCGGAGCACAAGATCCTGATATATGAAACAATTAAGTAACTGTATATGATAGAAAATTTAACTCACAAAAGAAAGATTGAGGATGTCATAAAGGACTATTGTTATCTCATCTCATCTAGTGATCAAACCAATTTCAGCTTAGATCAGAATGAACCATACAGTAACATAATGCAGCATAAAAACATCATAATTTCATTTCCAATTTCATAGACAACCCTAATGTTTTTAATTCAGTCAAACAAACTTATTTAAAACTAAATCTACTTGAATGTTTAGATAAAGAACTAACTGTGATACCCATTGTGAGCGAGAGAAACAAAAACAAAATATTGATACCCGCATCTATGAAATTGCTCAGGGTAAATCTAAGTACTGCATATTTCCATCAACATGTACTGAAGTGTTGCTAAGGTATTCGCTTTTTCCCACTGAAAAGACAATCGATGAAGACTCACAATTATTCATAAATGCTTCGTTAAGGTTCTCGGGTATCATTCTAAACCTTCTGCTCAGGCAGGTCATAGTTATACAGTAGCAAGAATATCTGAAAAGTTTTATATTGATTCTTCAACGTCTCCCATAGTGCTCGGAACTCTCAGGCACAAAGTTGAGGGAAGATTCCCATGATCATCAATATCAAATAACCCAACCTCAACTACGACTTGGAGTGATACTGATATACAATGCCGACATTTAACATTCGAACTCATATTTCCCTATTTGTATATTTGGGTTTCTGTGAAAACTAAGGATGCTATAAAATGGTTAACTTCAAGGCCAACAACCTGACTTTAATTCTAATTCTAATTCCATATCCATTCAGATTAAGCATTCTCATTTCTCAGTTCATTTCTTCTTCCCTAAATATCCATTCAGATTAAACCTCTTCTATACAGCCTAAATATATATATCATGCCATGAACAGCAAGTAAGCAAATCCAATCCCACCATTCTGAATGTACTGATCATAAATTGATCACATAACCCCACCACCACCAAACCCGAATCGGAACCCAACTTATCAACAAAAGCTTCCCAATTCCTCATAAATGACTCTAATTCCAATTCCACTCAGATTAAGCATTCTCATTAGTCATTTCTCAGTTCATTTCATCTTCCCAACACATACTGATAAATTACCAATCAACAAGCCCATACAATCACACATGATAGATACAAATCTCTTTTCCCCTTAACCATACCTCTTCTATATAGCCTAAAAATGTAAAAAGTAATAAAAAATCATGCCATGAACAGCAAGTAACCAAGTCCAATCCCACCAGTCTGGATGTACTGATCATAAATTGATCGCATATCCCCACCACCACCAAACCCGAATCCGAACCCAACTCATCAATAAAAGCTTCCCAATCCCTCAGAAATGACTCTAATTCTAATTCCAACTCCATATCCACTCAGATTAAGTATTCTCATTTCTCAGTTCACTTCTTCTTCCCAACACATACTGATGAATTACCAATCAACAACCCCATACAATCACACATGATAGATACAAATCTCTTTTCCCCTAAACTATACCTCTTCTATACATCCTAAAAATCTAAATTTATATATATATATATATATTCATGCCATGAACAATACTGATGATAAATTGATCACATAACTCCACCACCACCAAAACCGAACCCAACCCATCATCGACTAAAGCATCCCAATTCCTCAGATATGCACCAAACCAAGATCAGACTCGGAAATCCAAATCCAAAACAAAACAAAAATGGAGAAGAAATGGTGAAGATCCGAGAATCGACCTTGGACGCGCCGAGGCGGTGCGCGAAGCTCCGGTTGGGGAGCGCGCCGAGCTCCCGCCGCCAAACATCGACCACAGCCCCGAATCGCTCCCTCTTCTTCATCATCATCGTCGTCGTCGTCCTCTCTTCTCTGTGATTTTAGTGTTTCTGTTTCGTTCTTTTTTGTGTTCCCAATCTGCGAACTAATTTTACTTTTTTTTATCACTGTGTTGATGTGATCCATTGTGGAAGCTCCACGTACGCGCCGGAAGCCCCCACACGCACAGCCCATGAGGACTGTACCAGAAATTTCGACTTTCACTATTTAAATAATATATATTTTTGCCACGTGGGAGAACAAAATTAAGTATTTGGGTTACAGTCAAGGCGAGAAATAGCGCAGGCCGCAGAACCGACCAAACTATGGACCGTGATTGAGGTTTTAATTTGAAGAAAACAAGTATAATTCGATATAATATAATTGAGGTTTTATAATATTAGATACACCGGTTAACCACAAAACCATAAATCACATATGACTTCAATCACGCGCATGTGATTTCATCTTACTTAAGCGGCTCATGACTTCAATCCTACATTTTCCTTTTCACATTCCCTTCCTTTTCTCAGTTTTATCTTTTATAATATCGAACTTTTATCTCTATTATGAACATTCATATATATCAGGGTGTTTTTTCATCACTAGGTTGCGACTAATTTGGGAGCTCTTACCCTTATTTGATCATTTCTTAATGATTTTTTTGACTGATAAAAAAAATTTACAAAACATCTTTATTTGGACTTGAAAGTGGTTCAAGAAATTGTCCACATGAGAAGCTCATTGCTCAAGGTTTGGTGCGTGAAACCGCAAACCGACCGAAAAACCGAACGAATTATATCAAATAATTATTGTAACTGCATAAACGGTTATGATTGTATAAACGGTTATGATTTCTAGTATAAAAAACCACCAAATGTGTATTAGTTTATAAATATTAGGATGATTGAGATTAATCGGCCATGATCACCCCTAATCAAAGATTCACAGTAACCATTGTGTTATCAATCAGATAATTAATCACCAACCAGGCCGGCCTGTGTCCATCTTCGACGCCAGCTGATACGACGTCGTAACAACTAATGAGCAAAGCGCTAATACTGGCCCATATGGAAGAATCATGATGTATTTGCTGGCTTTCATTCATGCATAGCCTACTGAAAAAAATAAAGTTCTAGCAATGTTTATTTTTGCTGAAATAAATGGACAAATCTACTGTAGTCTAGTTGGTTAGAATACTCGTCTCTCACTTTAAAGACCCGGGTTCAAGTCCTGACAATGGAATTTTACTCATTTTTATAACGGGTTTTCTCTATCCCGATCTCTACTTGTTTTTCTTATTTCCCGAACACAAATGTGAGACATTATTTTAAAAAAATATTTTTTCAAAATATTGTTTTTTAATCAAATATTTTTTAAAATATCATTTTAGTTAAATGCATATTTAAGAAACATATTATAGTCACTTTCAATCATTTGAAGCATATTCTACTGAAAATAATGAGATTGAAGAAAAATAAAGTTCCAGCAATATTTGCTTTGCTGAACTAAAGTAAACAAATCTGTTGTAGTCTAGTTGGTTAGGATACTCGGCTCTCACCCGAGAGACCCGGGTTCAAGTCCTGGCAACGGAAGTTTTTAATTTTTTTAATATCATTTTAGTTAAATCTACATCGTAAATTAAATATATATATATATATGCCTCGATCGGCCGTTCAAGTTCAAGGTATCCCAACCCCGCCAGATGTATAAATATAATTAAAATAAAAAATTAAATCTATATTTAATAAATATAGTATTTAAATATATTTTATACTAAAATAATATTTTATAACACATATTTAATAATAAAAAATATTTAAAGTAATATTTTTAATAAAAAAATTGCTATAAAAAATATATTAATACTATTTTGGGTTGAAAACAGAATCCCGTCCCCGTCGGAAAATCCCCTCTCTCATTAGAAACGAGGCGGGGACAAGATCTTCAAATTTACCCCGAACCTACCCCATTGTCATCCCTAATTTTAGCATCTCTACTAACAAGTCATACAAGAGGGAAATTTTCACGTATTAGACAATAGGGTCAATGGTCATGGAAGCTGCTGAAACTGTAAGCCCCACTCGTCCCCAAGAATACCAGGTAGGTTAGTATATTCAGTGCCTCAAAAACACAGTAGCAAAGAGAAAACGGGAATGTACAGGTCTTTACTGTGATTGTCTTCGTAGCAGAACAAAATATAGGCGCCTCAGGGACAAGGTAGCTGCAATAACAAAACCAGTCAATTTATGCTATCGTATGGCCCGAGAACACACAATTACGTATATCAAAGCCAAACATGCCTGTAAAATAAGCATAGTATCTAAGATCCATAAATAAGCTTAGAGAATAGAAGAAATAGGAGACTATGCTGTCCTAAAAAGGAATAATTATAGATGACTGCAATTGGATTTGTTACATCTTACAGTCGCATCGTTAATATATGGACAGAAATTTTAAAAAAATTATCTAAAAAGTTTTCTATTCATCAAATTTTCAAATGAATACTATTGGAGGGCATAATAGTCTCTGTTTTTCAATCCTGTGTCGTTTCTTCGCCGGGTTGGATTCGACTATGTTCTGACGAAGCAAGAGAAGCACCAAATTTATGATTCTTAACAATCTTTAAGATTGAAGTATTAACAATGGGCTCAAGATCGCATCAGTACTTGAACCCAGGTACTTAAGATCCAAACTGAAGTGATCAATGTAACCCAGGTACTTATCATGCATGCATGAGCACATGCCTTGTAAGGTCAGTATCAAAACTTCAAAACCAAATTTGTGGAAGTGGAGGACAGGGAAGGATATACTTGCCTGGATCTGACACGAAAAATGGCTTCAACTCAATTAAGGTCTTAAAACCACGGCATCCACCATATATACATCTTCCCAAGATTTTTGTGAGAGACGGCTTCAGCAATCAAGCGACGAGCCTGACCTTCTACAGCTAGAGGCAGAGAAGGCGCTGCCCCAACACCAACAACAACTCCTCGCAGCCTTGCCTCAATGTTACTAATGGCACGCTGCAGTATTGTGACAAAACACGCTTTAGTATTTCAGAACATTAACTTTTTAACAAACTGCTGGCTAAAGAAATTGTAGTCATGTTTCACAACTAACTAAACCAAAAGGAGGCGTTGAAAACTCAAACCTACCTGTGCATGTGGGTTCTGAACTTCCGCAGCACCGGACTTGTGAGATTTTGTCCACTCCACCAGAGGATCGTGAATGAAAGTTTCAAGTACGCTCATCAAAGTCTCCCTGTGTGTTCGCAGTACTGAGAGCGTGATCTCACAAACCCTCAAGAAAACGCCCTCATATCCGGTGATTCCCAAGCCATCAATCATGTTCTGTAGGTTCCAGAAAATAAAAACACATGTTCTTCAAATTATGTGTGATAAGAAACATGTACTAATTTAAAATAGGGAAAATAGCAAAAACATGTTGTATACTATCACACTTTTGCAAGAGTGTTGTCAACTTTGCTAATAGCAAAAAATTGTTGTGAACTTTGATTTTCTGTGCAAAATGTATGTATTTGTATTCCCAAGCCATCAACCATGATTAGTAGGTTCCAGAAAAAAATGTGTTCTAAATATAAAGACACGGGTTCTTTAAAGGGAAAATGACAAAAATGTGTCAAAAACACAGGTTCAAAATCAAAATTTCTAATTTAATTTTGAAGTTGGAAATTATCTTATAAAAATCTTAATTTCATGGGCAATTTCGGCATTTTTGTACAACTATACACATTTTGCACGAAAAATCAAGGTTCACGCCATTTTTTTGTCATTAACAACATACACAACACCCACACCCTTTTGCCATTTTCTCTTCTTTGAACTATGTGTGATATGAAACATGGACTATATAAATGAATTGCTGCATACAAACAGTTGCTTAACAGAAAATTGGTACTTACCTGAGTTAGCCTGAAAGGAACGAGCTCAGGCTTCTCCAGCTGCAAGCCTTTATCAAATAAGCAACTGAAATCAACATGAACACAGTCCCCAGTAGTAGAGTCAAACAGAATGTTTTCACCGTGCCTGTCTCCGAGCCCCACAATATGCCCAACCATGGACCACACTGCCACAGTGTGAGCGTAAGCAACCCGGGCCCGGAACCAAGCGGCTGGCTCTGAAAATGTGGTCAAGAACCATTTATGGAATATTGGAGGGAACATGGGAAGGATTTTACTCTTCAGCATCTCATCTTCTGGCAATTTACCGTGGCACTGATCGTAAATACGCTTGATTTGAGGATTTGTCTTCTGCCTATCGAATTTTCCAGTAGTTATGTATAAGTCTTGAAGTATATGCCTCAGTCCGCGAGTATGAGGCACCCATTCTACCATACCGCAATCTTCTGTCAGAGGAACCACTGAGAAAGTCCTGATGTAGAGCTTTCTCCGTCGGCTTTCAGGGTATTTTGATAATAGATGATTAATCATCACGGTGAACTCCATCATGCGGGCATCTTTCCTGAGGTCATCTTTGGGCTTGCAGAGGAATGGCCGTTCGATTCCATCACTTCCCAGTAGTACAATCTGCAAATAGAAGAACATGAACTGGTTAAAAAGGAATTGCTATGTTATCAGAAAGAGTGGAGATACAATAAGGCAGCAATATACATTCCACGGAAAATGGCAAATATGTGCCGTGAACTTTATTTTTTGGTGCAAAATGCATATATTTTTACAAAAATTATGATATTGGCCTTCAAATTAAGAATTAACATTTTTTATAAAATATTTTTAACTTAATAAAAATTGTCTAAAAATTTGTTTATACAAATTTTAGTTAGAAGACAAAAAATAGAAAGAATTATTTTTTTTGAAGCTAGAAAAAATTATTTTTAAAATCACAATTTTTAATTTCATGGGCAATTTCATCATTTTTGTAAAAATACATACATTTTGCACGAAAAAAACAAAGTTCACAATACCTTTTCGCGATTAACAAAGTACGCAACTCCCTCTTGCAAAAGCATCATAGTATAGAGAACTTACTTTCTTAGGTCTCTGGAGAGATGAAAGAATCTCTGCCTCGTCAGCTATGCCTGAAATCGTAGGAAGATCCATGCCAGAAAATATATCAGAGGTGAGTGAGTCAGTGAGATCCATATCATACGTCGATAAACTAACGCTGAGAGACTGTTGAATCGGCATTATGACTCCCAGTGGCATCATCCTCTTCAAGGCACTGAATTCAGTTGAGATATTAATCGTTTTCGCTTTTGACTGGCCTGGGTGAAAGCACAGCTTGATAAAGTGATCGATAAGGCTAGCGAACTGAGAAAATAAATTCTGGCCATTGTTTCCCGGGCCGAATCCTTTTCGTGCACCCTGTATAATCTCTGCAGCAGCCTCCCGCCTCGAAGGAACTGTGGATTTGGAAACCGCTGCCATAATCCATAGAGATTGCTGCGGGTATTTACGGACAACGCAAGTGATGATGTTTTTGACCAACTTGACAGTTTCTTCATTCTGGTGGCAAATTCTAGAGACTAACTGTGGGAGTACTGTTAACCAGTGATACATTGGTAAATCCTTCATACACCCTCGTATGATACTGATAACCTGCCACAAGAAAATAATATCATGAATGCTTTGAGGGTGTGGACAAGATAGAGTACAGCTTATTTAGAGTAGGAAAAATTGCAAAAACTCTCCGTATGCTATTCCATTTTTGCAGAAATTCTTTTTATTGCAAAAACTCTGTCCACCTTCTAATTTTTACACCGTCGGTATAATTCCCTTAAAATAGACGGAAATTTTGAAATATTTCATAATACCAAAAATACCCTCACCACTTAGTACATACAATTGCAAAAACTAGGTGGAAAAAAATGCATTGTATACCAAGACTCTCTACAAAAGAAGTGCAATAATATATAGTGTTTTTGCAATTGTATATACTAAATTATGAGGATATTTCCGGGATTACGAAAATATTTCAAGATTTTTGTGTATTTTAACGAAATTATACTGACGGTGCAAAGAAATAGAAGGTGGACGGTTAGTTTTTGCAATAAACTTAATATACGGAGACTTTAATGCAAAAATGAAATAGTGCATGGAGAGTTTTTGCATTTTCCCTTCATAGTATTAAGGATAAAATCTTCTTAGAGCTCTGTTGATACCTTCATCATGACGGGTTTCAAGTCTTTATGGGCTGATGATGAGTAACTTCTATGATAAAAACTCCCAAAGTCGAACCATAAGGTTAACAACCTAGGAAGAGCTCGATAAAGATTTCTATGGCCTCTGTGAAGCCCCTTCGCATAGTATAGAAGTACCTCGGGGAGGGAAACCCACCAAGGCTTCTCAGGAATTGCGCTCGCCGAAGAGGCAGCTGAACTCAACGACACTATCTTGGAGCCTAGCTCAACATTTTCTTCTTGGCGCTTCCTAGCATCAGCAAGGACTTCGTCACAATACTTGGCCATGTAGAAAAATCCTTTTTCCCACTTTGGCTGCAGCTCCCTCACCCTGTAAAACAGGGTTATCACTTCCTCCTTCTGTTTCTGACCCGTGTAATGGGTCCACCTCGTGTACAGCAGGAGGGTCTTTGCAATGTCCTGACTCTCGTTCGAAGCCTGAGTACCAGAAACTAGAGGCGGCGGGTTGAGTGGAACCAGTGATAGGCTGGTGATTGAGGATATTGCAGCGGAGCCCACGACCTCCACGGGCATGTTCAAGAGAGACTGCTGCAACACTGCAATGGCACCATCAGATCGCCTCGTGCTCCATAGAAGCTTAGCCTTCTCCATGTGAACGTTAGGTGCACCTGAAGCTTGTGCTTCTAGGATCGCCCGGTTTGCTGTCTCGTAATGACCGGCCAAGCGACAGAGCTTCGCGTATTGAAGCCAGCAGTTCCCTACCTGAGCATCCAGGCTACTGGCATTGTAAACCAGTCTCCGGAAAGCTAGAAGCGGTTCTCTAGCCCATAGTGATGGCTGCGTGAATCTAAGGCGATTCTCCCAATTCTCGGTCATTTTTGAAAATTCATGATCATCCAAATGAAACGATTTACCCAAGAAAGAGTCGTCAACAAGAAGAGCGTGGAAATCCTCCAGCTCCCGGAGCAAGTGAAGTTTTACGACAAATGGGTACGCACGCATGTAGGAATCCATACCCGCAGCAGCCAGGGGAGCGATCAGCGCTTGTTTGGATAATGCAACTTTCTCAGCGACTGAAAACTGATCCTTCTTCATCATTGTCTGGAGGATTTTCGCAACATCCATGTCAAAAGAAGCGTTACTCTCAGAACTACTGCAAAGCAAACCTTCTTCATCAGCCCCGCCAAGGTACTCGTCCATCAAATCCCACCGCCCGAGTCTCCAAGCTGCTTGAACGCCCTGCATGCACCATGTTTTCTTGTATTCGGGAATCCTGGAAATTAAACCATCCACATGAGTGACCATAGCTTGAAGATGGCACATGTTCAGCAAACAGTTCAGCGTATCTGAATGCCTCGGAACTGAGGTGGGTTCCATTTGCAACGCCTGTTCACAAGAAGTTAACACTTCCGCCCAGTTTCCCGCTTTTTTGTTTATTAATAACTGGTCTTGTAAACTCAATGACTTCCGTAAGCACGCCAAGCCAGATAGACCGTCGGGCTCGTCCATGAAGCTGTAAATTTCCATCAGATACGAAACATCTTCATCCTCGAAGATTCCGCTTCTCTCAGCAGCAGGGTTAAAGGAGCCTGACTTCACCCGCACGTGAGACTCGAAGTACATCAGAGACCTTGCATAAGCCTGACATCTGAAAGAGGCTCTGGCGAGGGTCACCTTCGGAATCGCCTCTAAAAGCTCAGAAACATATTTACACTGTACAAGGAGCTGCTGCTCCTGAGCTATTGAAGAATTCGAGCTCTGTTCCTTCAGTTTAGACGATTGTTGCCTGGGAGACAGAAGGGACTGAGAAAGAGCGAGTTCTTGTGCAACATCATCTACCCATTGCCCGAGATTATCAAGAAGAGTGAACACGGCCTGGATGCAAACCTCACTCTGCCCACCGCTGATAGCAGCACCGCTGTTCTCTGATACAGCGGCTTCGAGGACACGGAGAACTTCTTCGGTTATGCCATGCCTGGCGTCCTCGGTACCATGACAAACAGCGCTGAGAACTAAGTATGGCAGCAGATATGTAGCCGTTTGCATATCGTGGCGTGCTATACCTCGACAAGCATTGAAAATGCTTGCGCGAGATCCAGTGGCGTGCACGGTCAGTTTTCGTATCCAACAGAATATCCATCTTCGGAATGACATAGAAGGGCGGTAAATCGGGCCGACAGAGGCTGAGTCAGCCACATTAGGAAGTTGAAATCTAGAAGTCAGGCAAGGGGCTATTATTACCTTAACATAGTTAGAAAAACGATCCCACAATCTCTGACCCCTCATATTAATCTCACAGGGCTCTTTATCTTTCCGAGTCTGAGACTTACAAGCAGCAACATTCTGGTCCAGTGATGCCTCACAGCCTGCAACTTTCAGCAGTTCCTGTATAGCCAATGCAGCTGAGTCTTGAACGATGGTATCAGGCGCAGCTCTGAAAGCCCTACCGAGATGTTTGTGAATCAACTCGAATATAAGATCGTCATCTGAACATTCAATTTTGAACCGTTGGCAAGAAAAGACCTTCACTTTGGCAGGATCAACGGCTCCCAATGCTCCGAGGCAATCCGCACAGACCAGCTTTAGCCGCTGTCCTACAGTAGTCCTCGATTCTTCCGCGCATCCTCTGAGTAACGATCTAATCAACGAGCTCAATAAATCCATGTCCGAACCAGCTTCACCATTGATCAAAGCTGTAACGTCTTCCCTTTTCAGGTTCAACAACTTACTTAGCTCACATGCCACGATATACCTCACATTCAAGTTCTCGTTGTCCAAACCATCAACAACATCTCGCAGTTGGTCCTTTAAAGTCATCGACCCTCGGGCTTCTTTTATGGCTGTGTTCACATCTGCAAGAGCAGGAATACCAGGCAGTGGAGGGAATTCACGAATATGCTGCTTTAAGATTACCTTGTTATTTAGGACAAGTTCTTCCAGAATCTTCACCACTTTATTCAAATGTGTTGACGGATTTTCTTTCTCAAAAAAGGGAATAAGAGCAGCAAATACTTGGGAAATTATATGTTCAGTGCTCGACGGTGAAACTCTTGCCAACTGTTCGATGAAAAAATGCAAGACGGTGAGGCCCTCTCCCTGGAGGGATTCTTTCTTAGTAGAATGCATCAGAAGAACCATTAGTTTCGGCACATAGGTACCAAGATGTGAACCCATAAGAGTAATTACCATTTCGATACGTGTCAATGCTTGTTTCTGCTGCAATAAGTCTTCTGCATGGAGCAATTTTCTGTCTATACTGTTAAGGAGGCCAACAAAATGATTCCTTAAAAAGCCTGGAAGATCTTCAGCTTCAGTAAGAATCCTAGCAACTTGTTTCAGCATTTGAGGAACTCGTGCTAACCTGTGAATGGAAGTAGCAACTTATTTCAGCAACTATCTATCTATTAATATATATGAACTTTGCAGCTTGATAGCATGGCAAGTACTTAAATAATAGGGTAAAAAGCAAAAAAGTGTGGTATACTATCACACTTTCAAAAGAGGGTGTTGTGTACTTAGATAGTGACAAAAAGGTGTTGTGAATTTTGATTTTTTTGTGCAAAATGTGTGTATTAGTACAAAAATGACGAAATTGCCATTAAAATTAAGAATTATTTTCAAAAAATAAGTTTAAAAAGTTTTTCTAAAAATACTATTTAACCTAAAATTTGTAATTTAATTTTTGGTTTAATTATTTTATAAAAATCTTAATTTTGGGGGCAATTTCATCATTTTTGTACAAATATATACATTTTGCACAAAAAAATCAAAGTTCACAACACATTTTTGTCATTAAAAAAATACACAACAACCTCTTGCAAAAGTGTGATAGTATACGGCACCATTTTGCCATTTTCCACTAAATAATATGGTATAAAGAATGTCAGTTATCTTCCCTTCACCGATTCAACGCAGCTGTGCATAGCAAGTATTATGCAATGAAGGAAACTCAGAAATGGCACCATAAAATACATTAAGTCAAAGTTGTGACAGACAGTTAATTGTTTTCCTAAAAAGCATACTCATGGAAGATAGTGTATAATAATAACCTAATGAAGGAAACTATTTTGTAGGGATGGATGAAATGGGGCAGTAACTAATTTCCATATCTACTCACTGCATAATTAAAGTTGGCATACCTTTTGCTAATCTCATCTGCATCAACACCATCCACAAAGCATATGAGCTCCTCCAAAAGTGCAGGTAACGCAGCCGCAAAGATCTCCTGCCTATCTGAACCAGTCTGCACATGGTAAAATTGCAAAGCAGAGAGCAATTCTCGATCATCTGCTCTATGAAGAGCAAAGGCAAGCACTTTAGGAAGCCAAATAACAATAAGAGGCACCATATCAGTGTTCAAGCACTTGGCCAACTCGTGTAAAGTATAAACTGCTTGATCATTATCATGCTGAGATACAATGAGCTTTGGCAGAATAACCGGAACCATTTTGTTCACAAGCTCTGCAGTCTTAACACCCAAAACAGCCTCGGCAAATTCCGTGACCATTTTTGGTCGACTTGCAAGACGTAAAGATAGATAATCAAATAGCTCATTGCGAAGATGCCCAGCTTTTGAAAGTATTAGTTCAAATCCTCCTTTGAGATGAAAGTAACATGATTTGTAGATCAACCTCGATGCATTCATCCTCACTGAAACATGTGGATTATCAAGCTGATCAACCAACAAGATAAGACAAAACAGGAAAAGTTGACTGTGGATATTAATAGCAAGCATAATTTCTGCTGTGGATTCCAAAAGGGTCTCAACTATCTGTGGATCTTCAGCTGCTGATAGAGCATGTTTAATAATATCTAAGAACCTTTGTTCTACACCTTTGTCTGATGTGTCCTCGTCACAGAACAGACAAGTCAAAATAGGCCCTTGAAGAAATAAACTAATCTGAGTGCAGAATGACTCTCTTACAGCTTTCTTCCTGTTAAGGAGTAAGAACTCAACACAATTAAGCCATTCAGACCTTGAATCGAGCAGAGTATCCATTGTCACATGCTGAAGGATCCTTCTAATGTTTCTTACACAAGCAAGTTGTACATCTTCTGACGATTCATCATAAAGAAGCTCAAAAAATAGAGACTGTAGAAGAACAAAATCAAAATCCAGATCAGTTTTTATGCTATCCGCGTCAGGTGGATGAATGATGTTTGAGTACTTCTCATGTTTCTGTACAATACTTCTGTCGCACTTTGAGCACCAGAATCCTTGCAGAAAAGTATCCGCCCAATGACTGTACTTCCCATTTTCATTATTCAAAAGCAATTTGCACGAACCTCTATCTAAGTCCTTATAAGATCCATAGAGGCATGACAACACACCAAGAGAAGAGGGA
Source organism: Geranium rotundifolium (assembly GCA_963920655.1). Classification (NCBI taxonomy): domain Eukaryota; kingdom Viridiplantae; phylum Streptophyta; class Magnoliopsida; order Geraniales; family Geraniaceae; genus Geranium; species Geranium rotundifolium. The sequence continues at coordinate 37,667,011 of OY987317.1, forward strand.
ATAATCTTTTTAACCTTCTCATGTTTTTCTTTCCCCAAGAACCTGTAAATATTACTTAGGTGTGTTAATAAGCATTTTTATAGTTTCATTCAGAAAGAACATGAATGAGTGAATAGAGCTAATGTGTCAACTTTTGATTATGGACGTGTATTTTGAAGTAAAGAGGCAAACATTGAGAACGGGACACCATATGAGAGACCACCTCAATAAATGAAACCCATCAGGCACTTACTGCAGCCTTTTGAACATGTGCAACAATAGATTAGGACCAGACCACAAGACTATCACTGGCATAGCAATGACAGCTTCAACTCTAACTTCTTCAGCTTCAGCATTGAGACTCCAATCCAAGACATCAAGATGAGTTTCAGGTTTTAAGCTTGGACCAAGCTTGGACATAACCTGAATAGAGATACATTTTTCTTTCCATACAGGATGAAGTTCAGTGCCCTCTTGAGATGCCCATGGAAGTTTTAGCATTACATTCATCGCATCTGCATAATCAGCCTCGTCTTTGGAAAGTTTGTTTTCCGTGAAAATGGGACCTAATTAAGAAGTAACAGTCAAGCAAGTCATGCATAACTGAATAAAATAACAGGCTTCAAGAAAAAGAAACACAAACTTATTAAACAAATACAATTATTTACTAAGTTTTTATTCCAAACCTGACAGCCGGAAACTGGTTGACTTAGACTTGTATTTGTTATAAATGACTCAACAAAAGAAATTTCTTTCAAAAATGAAGGAAACTAAGGGACAACCAGTTCCCGGACCGGAACCTTTAATTTCTAAATATATGCATGAAAGGAACTGAGATTAACAAAGACAGCCAGTGCAATTACTGTATGAATCAGATTGTGACAGGCATGAAAACCAATATAAGCCATTTTCTTAAAATTAATAGAGATATGCATACTGAAAATTCATCAAACATCTTAGGAGAATTGTTTAACACGCATATTATTAGATATGCAAAACACATTTGAACAGTTTACTGGAACATCAGATGAAGGCTACAAGCCTTACTTTGCAAACATAACATGCTGTGAATCCCTTCCATAAAGATGGAAATATCCAGTCCTTTTAAACTTCCTTGTTTTATCTGCATGATTAAGAATTCAACTTATGTTTTATTATGTCAACCAGACAAAAAATAGCATACTGACTAATTTATAAATGTAAGCTACCTGTTCATTTATCCATGGGATCCACTCACGCATCTGTTGAAAGATGCTTAGTGACAACTCAGTGTTTGGGTATCTACAAAAGGCAATGCAAAGCATGCTAAGAGCGGTTAACGCAGAATCTGGTTTTGAAGAATCAGATATTAACGCTGGAGACTTCAGAAGTTCAATATATGAAAATACTGTTGAATGCATATAATCTGCATAGTCTTTTTCACTTTCATTAGCACTGATATGAAGCTTGCTCTCCACACAAATATTAGAACAAGAACCCACAACTTCATCTATTTTCTGGCGTTTGATCTTAGAAATATCACCATGTTGGAAAGGCCTTTTCTTTCCAACCATCAAGTTTTCAATTGGTTGATCACTTGAGCTTAACAGACCCACACCATCATTATCTGTTTTCCACCGTCCAACACTGTCAGAACCAAGAATACCTAAAGCGGCTTGAAAGCATTCAATTAACGGAAAGAAAGGTTTTGAAGAACAAAGTGTATAAACAAGGGATTCTGGCCTCCAGACATGAGGTGGGCAAGTATTAGCAATCCTCATGTATGCATTGCATAAGGCAACCTGACAGGTAAGATAATATAAGGAAATAGACACATGAATGATTATGCAAAGTAAAGAACAGTACCCAAATTAACCTTAAGATCCTCGCTTTTTGTTCGCAGTATTGACCGAGGAAAAATAGTGACCAAGTCTGCTGCTGTAGATTCAACAATATCCTTAGGACAGGTAGAATGTACTACATTTAAGCACCCACCAATGGAGGAATCATAGGCCATGTCTCTGAATGGAAGCCCAGTAATTAGTGTAGTATGAAAGAGGCAATGAAAGATTGTTCAAAAACTCCACCCGAAGTTATCATGTTGGTATCATTACCCAAAGAATATCGTATAGCAGTTAACTCTTTAAGTTATTAACAATGAGACATCCATAAAAAAAGAGCAATAATTTCCAAATTTGTAACACCTGAAACACAAACCTGAATAATGGAAGTCCCTCTTTGTCCTCACTTAATATGGCTGATATTGACCGAATTAAATTCTCATGTGGAACAACATCATAACTCACAACTGATCCAGTGATGCGTGAAAAATCAAAACATGCCTTGCACAAAATTGTAATAGTTAGAAAACTGCCATAAAACAAAATAATTAATTTTGTATCTACATTGTATAGTAGATGAAATTAACTAAAAATGAATCGAAGCTATTGTGCTACGCACCATATGCAAATCAGAATCTCCATAGCATAAGAGGGAACATGCAGCCGAAACAGATGATACATTAATGAGTCCTTCTACGAACAAAGTTCCTTCAGTTAAGCATTTATTCAGAAGTTTCACGATCCAAGTTGCAAAAGGTTGCCACCTTCTTTTTCCTGTGAGGTTAATTAAGATGCCAAAGCCATCAACAGGTTTACTACTAGCTGGAAGATCGCTGAGACAAGATGGATCGCTGGAAATTTCCGCAAAGGAACCGGAAAAACACTTCAAAGTCAATCCTTTAGATTCTGCACTTCCTGATTCATCAGCACAGAGTGATGCCACGTGTAACAGATCTGGAATGAAAAGAAAAGTATATGGCCGTTATGTTTCCTCGTGACTGTGTCCAACTGTCAATGAGATATGATACTTGCAAGGAAAAGTAATTAAAACACTGCAGGTATGAGAGAAAGCGGGAGCTGAGAACTGACATAAGCAACCCCAATGCAAATCTTCCATGTAAGAGATTATATGAATAACAGAAAGTAATCTCAAAAGTGATAAATATTGGGCCTAAACAAAACGTAGAAAAGATTCGTCCAAACCTACATGAAGATTTGAAAGCTAAAAACACCATTCTTAACTATAACATAACTGCACCAGACAAATCATGGGCATATCATTAGAAGAACATAAAACAACAACCAATCATTTAAGTGAAATGATCACTCCATGAAAAATAGTCTTCAGCGAGAACTTTTCTCACCTTCAACAGCTTTCATGGCATCCATAAAAAACTGCCGATATGCATCCCGAGCTCCACTACGAAGCAATGATAAAAGAACTCCAAGTGTTTCGAAGATAACTCCATGCCGAGATCTGTAAGTGTTGGGAAACATATGAAGAATAGAATAATAAGAGTGTCAACTCAAGAGGTAGAAATTTTCAAATACGCGGGCTTATATATGTAAAACCCCAATAAACCAATATAAGAACAATTTAAAATACCACAACTAAACAAAATAAGCACCAATTACTGAAATCACTCACTTAAATGAAGGTTCTGCAAAGAAGGGCAGTATCCGACCTATCACGGGAAGAACAGCACTGGCTTTTCCATGGTAGAAAACTCCAGGAAAACTTTTTGAGGTGTGAGATATGAGTTTTAATACAGCTATAACCTCTCTCTCATTAGCTGCCAGAAGACAACAAAAATTAGATACAACCATTCGTGAACTCCATGCTTAAAACACAATTTCACTCTAGTTTTGCACCATCCAAAGGCACAGCCCTCTTTTTCTCATAACACCAAAGCGATACAGAATTACTGAATTAACACGTATATTTTCTCCATTCGTACATTATCAGTTTATTTCAGACTTGATTTAGTTCTGTATGAAATGCAAGGCATCTGAAATTGGCAATGAACTCTATGACACTCGAAGTTGTGCACAACACATGATTAATCCAATAACCGCATCAACCAAACCAATGGTCAAGCTCTTTCCAACAATGACAACACAAAACAAATAAGTATTCTCTTCACCTGCACGCATTATCAGTTAGTTTCATACTTCACTCAGTTCTTCATCAAACGCATAACAACAAAAATTGCTAATTAAACCTTCAATCTACTTGTATTTGCTCTAGGAAACTGACAAATGCTTGAGAAAGCTCCAATTTCTTTTCAGTTCCCTAGCTATCACTTAATTTGACAAGTCTCAATCCTAGTTCGAAGCATTAACCGCTAAAATCGATACTAAACACTTCAATCAACATGCAACTACTCCATATTCTTCAAATCATCAATCGGATTTCAATCCAGGAACAAACACATACTTCCTCTTCACTAACTCGTGCTTACAGTTACTTTCAATTCCAGACTCGATTCAGTCATAACGAAAGGTAAAGCAACACAAATCGACAACGAACACTTCAATCGACGTGTATTTACTCCATATTTTCTCGGAAACCAAACAGACGCGCACTAGAGGTAGGGTTAAGGAGGAGGAAGTAGAGTACCTGAGGACGGGACGACGTAGGCGTGGATGAGATTGGGAAGAACGGCGCGAAACCTGGTTTCCAGAGCGTCGTCGTCGTCGCCGTTGCTCGGTGATGAAGACGACGAAGCTGCTATGCGCTCTCGGAGCTCGTGAACCAGACTCGACAAGTTCCTCGCCATTGCCTCTCTCTCTCTCTCTCTCTCAATTCCCTCCCATTTTCGAAAATGATTTAATTTCGCATATAAATAGCGCCCAATACCTTCTACTTATTGAGTGGTTGAATCGTTATTCGTTGGTGTGCTTTAGAAGCTTCAAGATAAAAATTGTATAATTTTTTGGGAAAATAATCTTGTAAATTTTCATGATTACTCACGTTATAGGTCAATAATCATCAACATTTTAGATTTGTTAGAAGTTATGGTTAGTTTTTATTTCTCTCGGTATACTTGAATATGTCGTAAATTCAATATGCTCGCCAAGATGAGTTAACACATTTATTAGTAGAAGAGCAAGAAGAAGCTTCTGACCTAACGGTATGTATCGTGTTAACAGACTTGTCGCGCTAAATGTTTGACAAAATTAAAGTTTACAATATAATCGGGCCCTTATACGAGAATCTACGAACTCATTAACCTTGTTAGATTTGAAAATATACGGACCATATTCAATTGAAAATTTTCGTGGCATTTTTAAGTAATTTCTACAAATTATCGATTTAAAACGGTCATTTTGCAAAGATACGGGGGCATCATTGTAATTTTAACGCGCATTTAGCGAGATCCCTAGTTCTGGTCCAATTCCGAAAATCTTGATGAGTTAATTAAATATGATTTTTTTTTCTCATGTATGTATCCTAAAGGTTTAGTATAAAAATTAAATCATTTCATCGATCAACCGATTTTTTTCCTTGTGTTATCATATTAATGATACGATTATTTTCAAAATTATATCAATGCCATTTTAATCAACGCAACACTTCACTTGTTTCGGGAATGTATAGATTGTGTATATCTTAATTTATCATTAACTTACTTCATTTTAAGCGACTGTGAAGTTATATTTTCAAGTAGCTCATTTATAGTTAAATCATTTCCCTCATGCAGCTCCAAAATTTTTAAATTTGAGAACTTATTTTATATCTCTCATTTTCATACAAACTCATTTTTGAAATATGAATATTTCATTTTCAATTATCCTTTGTCGACAGGCATCGTGATGCCACACCTACAAATCCTTCGAATGTTGATACTTGTCGAAATTTGTGAAACACACTCAATTTGATCAGTTGCGTTGAACAAAACAATGGTCAAATATCAGTATGAATATTTCATGACAAAATTCTTAGGTTTCAATGTACATTTCCGTACCAACATCCGGGACATCATCAACTAAACACATATCGCCACCTGCAACGTAGATCATGACATATTACTAATATTGAAACTGAAATCATTAGATCATGATGAAGCAATTCAGTATATGAAATAGCACGAAATAATGGTAGACATAGTTTGGCATGACATCCAACCCGTGGTGTTGTGATCGGAGGTCTCTTCATTATCGTAGCGTCAGTGGTTTGATGGTCGAATGTCTCGTTCATGATCGGAGCTTCCGAGGCCATGGTTGTTCAGCTTGATACGATTCTGCAAATGGAATAAGATGGATGATACGGTCAATAAGCATCCTTTAATGTCTTATTAGGGTCAGAATTTTGAAAAATGCGATTTGTCCATTGTACCCTTGTAGTAATTAATTTATTTAATTTCATGATATTTTGACTTATTTATATAACCCGTTGATTACATATCCGTAGTTCTTAATTTCTTTCCTAAGCAATGTGTTTTAACTGATTGCATCCCTACATTTGTATTTTCTGTTAAATTTGGTTTCATGAATTTGTTCTTCTAATTTATTTATATATTAATGAAGTTTAACACGATATCTACAATTTAACGTTTGTATAATAATTTGTTGTGTAACAAAATTTAATCTTCTCTATGTTTTGTGAACGTAATTGACATGTTATTGACAAACCAAGTAATTTTTGGCTTTGTCGTTTATTGATTTATTTATTATGATTGCCGGTGCGGGTAAAAAAAACCCCTAGTCGTAAACTGATTCGTACTACCATTGCATCCCATATCACTTTAAATAACAATTTGGATCTTCACCTGTCAGCTTGAGTTTTTAGATGTGTCGGAGTTTTAACATGGTATCAGAGCTTAGTTGGATTTGAACATGACCTACATGCCATTTGTTTTAGACTTGAGACCCAGGTATCAGAGGTCGCTCTTGCGCCACCGCTCGTTGTTTCCACGTGCCTTTCAGTCCTACTTGGACGTAAGAGTGAGTGTTAAAGTAACACATATGAAAAATGTAAATTCATTCACCAACTTAAATAATAGTTCGGGTCTCCATCTACCGGTTTGAACTTATAGACGAGTTGGGCCTCTAACAATTTATGATGCCCCCACTCAAACTCCGTCCGCACCCAAATTCTCCCCCGATCAGATATCTTGCTCGACTCAGCCGGATGTATTCTTCAATTCGAGTCTCAAGTCTCGAGCAGACATTAGTTGCAGTCTTGAACCCCTCCTCCAATCCGAAGTCAATCAATCCACCCTCATGAAGGCGGTGACATCTCGATCTCAGCCCTCAACGACGTGATTTCGTATTGTTCTTTATCGACGAACCGGTTAACCGGCAGTTTTGTACTAAAAGGACCGAACTCAAACCAAATTTCAACGGTTCTCTAAGTTTATAACCAGATCCGACCCACCACCCACAATTCTCAATTTTTCAATTTCAGTTCGGCGCGAATCTCGATTCCGCACCGGTTTTCCGGGTCCCATCCATAATTATGATATTAAGGGTAGAAGCGTAATGTATTTAGAGAGATACGGACTCATCTGATTTTGGCGGGTTTAATACAACATTATGGGGAAAAAACGGCGAAACCCTCATTTTCCGGCCGATTACCTCATCGCCGTCGCCGTCGCCGTCGCCGATGCTTCGTTGAAGAGGCAGATTCAGGTACAAATCTCGGTTCCGCCGTCGCATTGTATCAATATTCCATCAACAATAGCAGTAGATGTATGAGGTTTTTTTTTCGGTTTACTCCTAAAATCGCTACTAGAATTGAAGTTGTGTAGTCGGATTGGATTGGGTTGGTGTGTTGAAGTAGAATCATTGTTAGGTAGATCATAATCAACTCTGTGAATCTGTGGTTTTCGATTGGCTGTTAGATTCAAGATTTGAAAGTTTTTTTTTGTAATCAAATAGTGATTGTGCATGTATCTGTGAATTGGGTTCTGCAATTGCACCATTTTTGGGCAGTTATTGCAAATTTCCTAGCAGCTTGAGATTGTAGGGAATATGAAATCTGTACTGTGGAAGTCAGTCGTGATCTAAAATTTAAGTCCTGTTTGTTTATTTTCTTCCTCTGGGTTTCACATTATAGAACCCGTTTCTTGTGCATTTGGAGGCTTTGGAGTTTGGAACATACTCAGGCATTTACATTCAAACACGAGAAACTGATCGGTTGTATTGATCGTTTATTATCAGTAGTCAGCAGTATTCTTGGTTTCAGTAAGGTTAATCGCCTTGTAGCAAACAGGAGAAGATGCGTTTGGAGCTGATATTGACAGGATTGGCCAGGATGTTCAAAACAAATTGTATGTCAACCTTGGATATTCTTTCATCAAAATGCACCTGGGAAGGTACTACACGCGAAAGAACTCACGTAAGTCATACGTTTTTGTAGCTGCCCTGCTCATGTTCTTACCCTCGTTGGTTACTAATTGTTAATAGACTTGGCGTGGCATACCGGTTAAAGTTAGCCATACAAAGTCTATGTTTTAATAGTAGGCATCACGCTATTTGGCTGTATTAATACCACTTAATAACTAATTACACCCCGCGGCAGTAAATTGTTTGTTGATTAAGATTAACCTATTGGTTTAATTGGGTTGGCCATAGTACCTTCAATTGATAGTCAGTCCATATTTGGTCCACTGAGTAGTTTATGGACTAGCCTATTATTTCATTGATTCCTTAGAATTATTATTTACTTCTTTGATCGTCATATATGTATGTTATTTGACTTTTTTACAAGTATTAAGTACTCTTTGTTATTGCTATGGGCCTTCTATTACGTGTCTCTGAAACAAAATTAAGTTGCTGCAGATGAATCATCTACTAGCATGGTTGATGTATAAGAGGAAGTTATTGAATAACATCACTTGAAATATTTAGCTTGTATTCTTGCTGCTATAAACTTTCATAAGACTGATGCATGTCCCGATTCAGAAATAAGGTAAACTCTTCTTAGTTCTCACGTAAACTTCTTTGGATCAAATATTATTTTGTCGATGCAAATGGGATGAGATGTTGCTGAGCAAACCGACCAAAATATCAGTGTGAAAGCAAGAGGTAATTTCATACTTCCACCAACTTCTTGACTCCCTCCTAATAAGTTGAATTCAACCTTTTTTCTTTTGCTGATTACTTTAATTTTTCTATAAAGAAAAGGAAATGGATTCAGACGAACATGTGTATAATGCATATCATGATTACTCAATTTTTAATTGTGTTTGACAATACTTGTAATTTTATTAGTTAATACAAATTAATTGAACTTCTTTTAATTAGTGCTTAGTTGCTGGACTTTTAAGGTCATTGGTGTTTTAGTTAAAGCATTTGAGTTGCCATATCTAATGGCGGCTAGATAATCAAGTCAATCTAAGCATAAAGAACATAGGTAACATTGAGTATTACCTCACTCATGACTCACGTTAAACTGTGTACATGGTGTTGTTCTGATTGCAATTTACAGTAATTGTGTAAGCCAAGACTACATATACGATGTGTTAATAGACATTTTAGACATACTAATACTGGAACACAGTCAGAAAATATGTAGGATAGTTCTTTGGTTGTGGAAGAAATGAGTATTTTAATTTCCGATTACTGTAATTAATGGCGGACTAGAATAACTTTGCTTTGTAAATTGTAATTTATCATTTTTTTCTTGAATTAACCATGGCTTGCCATGGCTGACTAAGGGACTAAGTCGAAGTCAAACCAGCAAGGATACGAGTAACTCACAGTATTATCGAGTTCATACCAAGTTTTAGTGGGCAGCTTCTGATGACCAGTGCATAGAGCTAACATTATAAAATAATTGAAACCATGCAGCTAGTTTCACTTTCACATACAATGTTGCTGGCTCCTAGAAATCTTCTTGATGTCTTTGAATATGTTGAATAAAGAAATGCGCCTTTATTTTAGTGCACAAGCAGGGGAATATTTTATCCAGTATTGACTCATACTTTGGATCCATGTCCAGATGAGAAATTTTCTATTTATAGCCTTGGCCTAACCATATGTTTTTTTCTTGAGCCAAGGAGGTGAAGAATTTGCAAAAATACACCAGTTGCTACAATGGCTGCTGAGGAGGTTGAAATCAGCTCTGCCCCAATAACTCCAAGATCGTCTGCTGTGGCGCCACAGCCACCCATATCCGCTCCTCCATCACAGTTCCACTCCCCATCCCTGTCTCGATCGCCACTCCTAACCACCGCGGATGGCGTGGAAACTGCCGGCCCTATCAAGACTCCGAAATCTAGGACTCCGCGGTTTATTACTCCCATGGGGAGTCCGCTGAGGAAGGCTCTCCATCTCACCAAGCTCGACCCTCAGGATGCTTGGCTTCCTATCACCGAGTCTCAGAATGGAAATGCTTACTATGCAGCATTTCACACTCTCTGCTCGGGGATCGGAGTTCAAGCCCTCGTTCTCCCAGTCGCTTTCACCATTCTTGGATGGTAAGTAAAATTGATCCATTTCTACATTTTATCGACACATCGTTCATGAGATATTTGATTCTAGGGATAATCTCACTTTGTTGCTTCTCGCTTTGCTACAGTTGACTTGAGTTTGTCATTTAGAGGTTGGTCGAGAATTTTTTGCCTCACTTTATACATTCTGTTTGTGTAATATTTAACGCCGCTAGTTTACACGGTAAAATGACCAAAATACTCACTTATGGCGATGGTAATCATGGCATGAGTTGAAAATTTTAGAGACAAATAGGGGTATTTTGGTCATTTTATAGTAATTTAAAATAAAATAAATTGAATGTTAACGGCAAACTAACGGAATATAGTCAAGCGAGACGAAAAAATTCTCAACCGATCTCTGAAACAAAAATTAATTGAGAAAAATGTATTATCCCTTGATTCTAACATATACATCATACAGGACATGGGGAATCATAAACCTGACAGGAGCCTTCATATGGCAGCTTTACACCCTATACTTGCTGGTCCAGCTCCATGAATCAACTGAAACTGGCGTGCGCTACTGCAGATACCTTCAACTATGCAGCGCAACTTTTGGTAAATACAAAGTGAATTGTATTTTGGTATAAGTAATTGATCTCAAAATGAATCTTCATTTTTAAAACTAATAAATTTACCAATCTAGGCGAGAAGCTATCAAAGTGGCTGGCTGTGTTCCCGGTCATGTACCTGTCCGCGGGCACGTGCATAGCCTTGATCATCATCGGAGGATCAACAATGAAGATGTTTTTCGACATCATGTGTGGCGGCACGTGCACCGCAAAGCCACTGACTCCGGTGGAGTGGTACCTAGTGTTTACCTCTGTGGCCGTTGTGCTCTCCCAGCTGCCCAACCTGAACTCCATAGCAGGCGTGTCGCTGATTGGCGCCATCACCGCTGTTGGTTACTGCACCCTCATTTGGGTCGTGTCTGTCACGAAGGGAAGGATGCCAGGCGTGTCCTACAGTCCGGTCCGAGAGGGCACTGAGATCGCTAGGGTTTTCGGTACTTTCAATGCTCTTGGAATCATTGCTTTTGCTTTCAGAGGCCACAATCTCATCCTTGAGATACAGGTATGTACCTTTTCTTTTCAGGCCATCCTTTTATTTTTGAGAAAAGGGCAAAAATGTGTTGTATACTATCACGCTTTTACAAGAGGGTGATGTGTACTTTGTTAATTCTTAAAATTTAGGGACAATTTTGTACGAATACGTACATTTTGCACACAAAAAAAAACCAAAGTTCACGACATTTTTATGCCATTAACAAAGTAAACTGCATCCTCTTGCAAAAGTGTGATATTATACGACACCATTTGCCATTTTCCCTTTATTATTTTTATTGTACATTCCATACTTTTGATCAACGCCCATTTGCTGTATAATCATAGAAAAATGGCATTACATTGAAAATTATGCATCATTGCATCCATCAACCATCCTTACTTTCATGAAAAGGGTCAGTCTGTGAGCTAATTTACTCAACTATTTTATTTAGATTGTTAATACTTTCAACTGCTTTTGTCCACAGGTAGTGACATGACAGAGTGTCTAGTTTATTATAACATCACTTGTCTTATTTTTATTCACAAGCTCATTACTAGGAATTTCATCCCCTAATTGAAGAAATAAAATTAACATTTCAACTTGAAACTTGACCATGTCTGATTTGTTCACATGAGGGAAGCTAATATTTTGACATGTCCCTAATAACCCACAAAGGGTTGGTGAGTTCCACATAATCTTGGAACAGTTTCTGGTCTTCTGATTTCCTTCTCCCATAGCTCAGCAGTTGACTTTGATCCATTGAAGCATAAATCTTGTTTGCATACAATTTACTAATCAATTATGCTACTTGCAATGGGACATATAATTATTCTGTATTATAATGCATTCAGATTTTCAATGTCTGTTAAATGCATATCCACTTAAAAACCAGTGCTCTAAAACTCTATTGTATTTCCCGAGTTCTCCTTAGGAACTCAGTAAAACCGAGTTGACCAAGATTTGGACCGAGTCTTAAGAACTTGTTCTCGGTGGTTAAGATTTGAAACTGTTCTATAGTTTGCGCTTTTGTTATAATTTGTTAAAGTTGTTTGATGTTATTTTGTCTTTCATGTGAACCATATATGAGTATATAGTATTTATCAGATACAAACGAGTTTTGCTGAAATCTCCTCAGATTCTCAATACTTCTTTTTTTTTTGTCTTGCCGAGTTCTCCCCAATCCCGAGTTTATAACCTTGCCGAAAACAAAATGTTAATGTCAACTGTATGCTGATTAATTATTATTGATGACCAAAAAAACTGAAAACAAAATGCTTTGTTCTTTGTTTTCTTGCAGTCCACCATGCCTTCAAGTGAGAAACACCCATCTAGGCTTCCAATGTGGAAGGGTGTCAAATTTGCTTACACACTCATTGCAATGTGCCTATTCCCCTTAGCAATTGGTGGATATTGGGCTTATGGCCAAGTGGTACCTCTCCTCTAAATTGAACTCCAAGTTTATGTTCATATTTTCTCAACCAATCACTAAAAAGATTTAGAGATAACTATATTTAGGCACACTTGTCAAAACCACTTTTACACTTAGATATGCTTATTATTTAGCTTGTTATGTCACCTAAATTCTTATTTTCACTATGTTTCTAATTCTTTTACAGATTTAAACAAAATTTTAGGTGTACTTATGTGAAAAATAATCATAAGTAAGAATTTTAGGTGACATGTCAAGTTAAAGAAAATGTTAGGTGTACCTAGTTGCAAACTTTATTTCGGCAGGTGTACCTAGATGCAATTATCTTAAAGATTTATCCAATCCCCATATTAACGATATTGTTGTTTAATTTATTGTTGATGAAAAAAAATCACTAAAATATCGTTCTTCCCTTAACAGATACCCGAAAACGGGGGAATGCTGACGGCCTTATTCGCCTTCCACGGGCGCGACACATCCCGATTCGTTCTAGGGCTGGCAAGCCTCCTCGTCATAATCAACGCCGTCAGTTCCTTCCAGATCTACGCCATGCCAATGTTCGACGCCATCGAGGCTCAGTACGTCAAGAGGGCGAAAAAGCCCTGCTCGTGGTGGTTCCGGGCGGTTTTCAGGGCGATGTCTGCCTACGGGTGCTTCTTCGTGTCGGTGGCGATCCCGTTCCTGGGAAGCATCGCCGGCCTCATCGGGGGGATCGCCCTGCCAGTGACGTTGGCCTATCCGTGCTTCATGTGGCTGAAGATAAAGAGGCCAAGGGTGTTTAGCCCAATGTGGTGGCTGAATTGGGTGTTGGGGGTTTTGGGGTTGGTTTTGAGTGGTGTTTTGATTGCTGCTGGGGTTTATGTTGTGGTTGATACTGGTGTTAAGATTAGCTTCTTCAAGCCCCAGTGAAGTGATTAATGGATTTGTAATATTTGTGGAATTTGTATACTTTGTGGTGATGTGTGATTCTAATTGTATTTTCACTATTCGTTATTTTGTAATGTTGTTTGTATCATAAGCACCATAAAAGTTAGAATTATTTTATGGGATACTTAAATACACCTTAGTATCGTTTTTTAACACTTAACTACCATTGCACTCTCAAATGAGTAAGGTTGGGTGTCGATTCGATTTCGGTCATGCCCGCTTAAAACCTATTAGTTTTCGATTTTGAATTCATGCTTGACTTATGAGCCAAACTATAAATTTTGAGTCTTATTTATAACCAAACTCATTATATTTTCAATTACAAAAATAGTAAGAAAAATTAAAGGTTAAGATTTAATAATTATAACTCATTCTAAATATAAAATTTGCAAGAATAAAAATAAAAGACAAATAATTTATGTGGGTAAATGAGAGAATGACACGTAACAACGCAAACCGGTTCATTTTTACCAAATAACAAGTTTTTATAAATTTTGAGAATCATAAGTCATGACCGATCGAAATTAATAATTCTCTTAAATTCATAAATAAAATTGAATCATTAATCATAATTTTGGGTCTGATTTGGTTCCTAGTTCCGGATTTAAAGTACCCTACAAGTGAGTACTTATATTGTATAACACAAACCTGAAATTAGAGTATCTCCTACTCCAAATATACGAATTTGGTTAGGTGTATTTACGTGGCAACCCGTATTTAGAGCGTTATTATAAATAAAATATTAAAATTACCGATTCCAACTCTGGTCTTGGACCCATCTCATGTTTATACCCATTTTCTGATACTGTATAGACCACACTGTTAAAGTCCAATTTGTTTGGGCTCTAACACTGTAAGCTCCTTAAGCCCAATCCAAGTAGTCAAGATAAGTCAAATCATGTTTCTGATTTTCTTAAATACCAAAAATGCCCTCCAATGACATCATTGTAGTTGTGTTAGTTTGTACACCATATATAATAGCTTACAAGACAAGAACTTGTCTGATTTTCAGAACATAGCACAAATACATAACCAATGACGATAAAACGATAACGATAAATATATATATCTAAATATAACACGACAACGTAAATGTCAGTTTATTTGAATCTCGTTATGAATAATTGATGAGACAGAATGTATATGTATATATTCGGACAAAATTCTCAACATGTATTTGTGCGCTCGCAAGTGGTCCAGTAGTGCTCAAGTTGAGAGATCATGTTGTTTGTACATAGCAATTCAAATTCAATTCACCATTGTTGAGAAAAAAGAGAAATTGTATGTTGTTACTTGAAACACTGCATGCCACAGTAAGTGCACTCTCTCTTTATCAATTGGTCAATTTTTGAACCCTACATATTGTGTCTATGTTAAGAGAATCATGTCATTTACATTAATTTAGGCATTTAATTTTTTACACAAAATAACTATATTAATCATCTTCTTATGAAAATTGATGTAAGAGCTCACAAGATCAAGATTAGCCACCGAGATGGCACTTTAGTGATTAAGCATCACGTTGTTTGTTGTGAGGTCGAATGCTCGATCGGTTTAATGTAATTTAAAAAAAAACGAGGTTACAAGTTAAGACACACAACTAACATATAATATCCATAAATTAAGGGATCGATGAAGTTATTATTTTTATCGAGGAACTACATGAAATCAATATATAATTTTAGAACTTTAATCAATAATGACATGTTTTAAACTCAATATTTTATTATATCAATACAACAGTCGAGACAAATTAATTATTATTTTGTGTCATTCCTTCAAAAAAAAATAGTTTGTCATAAAAGACAGCTTTCACATGAACAATTCTTCATTCAGGCCGATTAAACACTTACTAAATCTAAAGCAAAAATTAAGAGAAGAAATCAAACACAAATTAAAGGCATTTATTTTTATGTTTGAGCATTTATCTTGGAACATTTATTTTCAAAATTAAGCTTAAATATTGACGTATCTGGTCATATTTTTTAAGCGGGCCTAAAACATCTATTTCTCTTTGTTCCATGATGAAGTCGGTCTAGTCTTCATTAAATTAAAAGAAGATTCTATGGGTGTCATTGAAATAATTGAATCCAAATAAGCTAAAAATATTAGGTATGAGGTTCAATTGATTATACTTAAAATGATCTCATATCAACCAATGGGTACAAATGCAGTTATTATAACTTTTGAAAACAAAAATTTTGGTTTATGACAAATTTTTAAAAGGTTTGTGCTTACCTAAAACCATTGAATTGGGATATAAAATAAGAAAAAGGGAAAATATAAAATGGCTCGTGCTTAGTGGGTTGAGTACATCATATCATACTCAATTCTTTAAATAAACGAATAAGAAAAATGGACAATTTTAAAATGATTTAGTTTGTAATATTTTTATAGTATTGAATATTTTATTATATTTTCTGCAGTGGAAATAATAAGATCATAGATTTGTACACTTGAACACAATCGACTGAGTGCTTTGAGGTATTGGCGCCTACCGACAAAATCTTTTCCTTATACTCATTGTCTTGTTTTTTTTCCTCAATAAGTTAGGTTTAAATATAATAAATAACTAATAGGTAATTTGTAGAGTGATTCTGGTGTCGAAGAGTTGATCCGGGAGGATTTGAATTTCGCAATACTCAAATTGATTGCAGGGTTGATCGAGGAAAGTGGTTTAAGACAGTCTGCAGGAAGATCACAGGGTTTTTCCATCCGTATGAGTTGGAGGTCGTGGCTCTGCATGATGTTAACTGGTTCGAGTCAATTGGTCTCCGGGGTTATCAGGGATGCTTGTGTAAAACATTTTGTAGCAAGATCACGGAGTTTCTCCATCCGTATGAGTTGGAGGCCGTGGCTCTACATGATGCAAAACGGGTCGAGCTGAACAACGTTGGAGAAATCATTATCGGACGGTGTTGCGTACTATCCACTATCGGAACATGTGTTATTTATCAAATGGCTCACGAATTGGTCATGTTTGTTTTAACTAACAGTAGCTGGGATTATGGTGAGAGATCTGTCTCACCATCTGTAGCTTCAGTTGTCCGACTTGATGTCGGGTTAGTTGCTATTTAATCAATTAAATTCGTTTTTACCTTCAAAAATAAATAAAATTTTAATACATCTAACTAAAAAAATTGAAGTTCATAAACAAGATTGTCATATTTAAACATGAGATTATAACCAATTTTTCCGTGTTTACAATATGAAATCCACTTCATTAACATTAGAGGCTATAGAAATGAATATTTAACTAAATTTTTGGTGCATGATGATGCAGGTTGAACTAAAAAGCGAGTCGATGTTGTCTTAAATTTTAAATCACCGTAAAATCGTCAGACATTTACTATTAATATGTTCTTATGTAACACATGCAAATGAGTCGAATTAAGTTTAATTTTATTGACGTTGATAAAATCTAAATTTTATTTAAGTTTGGTTTGAAAAAAAAATGTTTGATGGGTATGGTCGGCTCGTCCATAAAATAAATAAAACATTTATTTTAGGCCACATGAAAATAGAGTTTGAATATAAATCTAAAGGCCCATATATCATTAAAAGGCCTCAAAATTTTGGCAAAATTTAAAAATAATGGCCAAATCAATATTTGATTTGGAGCAAAAACTCTTATTAACAACTTTTGCTTTAGGCTTCAAAAATCGTTGGGCTGGTTCTGTTGCCGATAACTTACTGGTTCGATTCGAAAAAGAAATAATCATGTTGAAATTTGACTCGTTTTGATTCATTTTTTCGCTATATCTAAACTTTTAAAAATTATAAATGAAAATCTATAATCAAATAGTTAACGAGTCGATCACAAACTTATCGAGTTCTTGTAAGTTAGTTTTGAATTCAACTTATTTATAAAACATGCCAAACATTGAACTTGAATTCTAATCAAGTTCAGTTATAACAATTTTAAAAGTAAAATTTAAACGACTGACTTAAAAGCTGAAGTCAATATCCCATATGTTACGTATTTTATATATATAAAAGACACCCAAATGGGTATTTATAGCCCATTACACAAAGTGGGTCTTGTCCTCTTCAAATCCATTCCACCAAACCCATAACATCTAGAAATTCCATTTTGTGTGGAATATACAATGTCAATTTGAAAGAGTGACAAAACATAGAAAAAAACTCATGTTTTCTCTAATGTGACATCCACCTAGAAGACACTGTGTTTTTTCATAAATAAACAAGAAATGGATCAAAACATAAAGCTACTTGTCATGCAATGCATTATCATTTAGCATCGTCGTCACTAATATATCGTCACCATTTTCTTGTGACGTCACAAAATTCATTACATGTGAACTAGCTGGCTACTACTACATGTCTCAAATCTTTTTGTAATAAAAAAAGTTCAGATATTTAACATGAACAATTTGAGTCTTCTATTCTATATTTGAAATAGCTAAAAACAAAAAGAAGATGCAAAACCTTATCTTAAAGTACTTTTGGATATATTTGAGTTTTAAGTTAATTTTAAATTTGAGTAGTCTTCAAACAAATGTTTCAACGTTTTGAAGTTCACACTTGTTGAAAAGCTGTGAGTTCATACTTTAGCATATCTAGAAGCTTTCACAATGATGGAAGCCGTTTTTGAAATCGATTTCTCAGTCGGTAACGATTGGCTTGTATTATTTCCTCGACCTCTTGACTCGCCTGCAGAATGGATCACGTCGGAGTTGGAGCCTTACAATCACCACAATCTTAGGCCGACATCGAAGATCTTCTTCGATATTGAACTGATGTCTAAACCCTTGCCAGTCAGCAATACTTATTGAATTTGTGACTGGGTAATTCTGACATTTTATATAATATTGAACGATGTTATAAGTGGCGATATTTAAAATTTGATGATCGTGGTAATATGACACACTTCAAACTTTCTGGGTAAATGGCTTATAACCCATTTGGCACATTTCTCATTGTAAGCACATTGCTAAAGCCACCGACCTGCACCGCCGCTATCTATTCAGCTCGACCTGTACCTGCACGTGTTCCACCTTTTGTATTATTACGAGTGAACGCAACACAAAAGTCAAACTGTGTTAAACCTCGAGAGTAATCGGTTACAGACCGCCAACTCGGTGTACTGAACATATTGCTTCTAGGTCAATGGTGCCACCTGTTATGTCCACATGTGAATTCAAAGTTTTACATCAGAAGATTATAAGGTATAAGAAGAGTTTATATACACATTGGACCTTATACCCAATATGCTAGTATTTTGGGTCAAAAGTGGGCTCTCATGTATGTATGGGCTTTCCTTGAGTGCTCCTCCTAGGTAATGCACGAATATCCTCAACAGTGGTATCATAGCCTTGGTTCAGTAGACTTTCCTGGTTGAGCGGGTTGGGTATTCTCCTATGATTGGTAAGATCAGGACCATGATCGCGTCTCTCCATGATGAAGCTCAGATAGGATGAAAAAGACTCTTGTGGGAGAGTAGATCTAGGTAAAGTATGTGGGTTTAGGGGAAGCCAGCCCGATGTGATGAGACTCAATGTCTCAATGTGGAGGGAGAGATTGTTATGTCCACATGTGAGTTCAAAGTCTCACATCGGAAGATTACAAGATATAAGAAGAGTTTATATACACATTAGACCCTAGACCAAATAGACTAGTTTTTTGGGTCAAATGTGAGCTCTAATGTGTATCTAGGCTTTTCATCTGTGTTCCTCCTAGATAAGGCTCAAATCTCCTTAACACCACCTGCCACGACATAGTTCTCCGCCAGTCCCGATTCTGATCCATATGCATCATGTTTCATCATTTCGATTCACCGCTCCATTTCAACTGTGATGACATGTAATTTTTCCAAGATAGGTATATAAACACAATATAATACATTATGAAATACTCATCACAAAAAATAAATTATAAAGTATTATTATTATTATTATTATTATTGATTTAATTACAATACTCTTAACTATTTGCACGTTTTGACCAATATATATGTGTTCATATGCAAATCGAATATTTAATTAATTTTACTAAAATCACATGTGTCTATCTATAATGAGAAATATCTTTTCCTCATTAAATTTTGTATTTACACAATTCACCCCTAATAACATAAGGTCAACAAAAATAGGAAAAGAAAAAAATAGGCTGTCACAAGCATAATGTGAAGCTTCTTGCTACCAAATTAATATATTTCTCTTTCAAATTTAATGCTTACTTTGACTTTTGGGTCAACAACAACCAGCTTCGAACAGTACTGCATTGAATATACTTTAGCTCCAAAAATAATATTAATAATATTTTCTCTTCATCAATATGAACCCAACGTCGTTTTGCGGACTTTAGAAGTCGTTGCGAGCCACAAAGGAGTTTTGGTCTAATTTGGATTGTTCTGTTTGGTCGGGTAATTGATAATGATATTTCGTTACACTTACCTACGTCGAAATAACATTTTTATATTCTAATTATTTTCTTTCTCTTTCACGACAACTTATCTTTAAAATGCTTAAATACCTAAAATATTTATGAGTTAAGAAATCAAAATTCAACCGGTTCAATTCATTTTATTTCTGGTTCAATTTGATTTATTTTTAATATGCAATTACAATTAAACCCTCATCTAAAATTAAATTTAGGAACTTAATAGTCATTACATAAATTCTTTGATTTTGTTTTTTGTATTTATTTACAATTACATGCATAAATGGGTTGATTTTGTTTTTTTAATTTCATTGGCAATTTTTGAAAATTTAAAAGTCATTTGAGAGCATTTTAGAAAATTTTCAATTTAAACCGATTCAATTATGAGTTTAATTTGAGGTTTTAGTTTGAACCGGCTTACTGTTTATGACATGTTTTACAAATTTAAAAGTTATTGAAAGGTATTTTAATTATTTTGCATTAGGTTGTCAGAACAAAATTGTCATGGTACTAAAAAGAGATAAAAATAATTAGAATATAAAAGTGTTATTTTGCTATCGTTAGGTATAACAAAGTATCTCTTATTTTTTAGTTTTAAAAACAACTAATTAACATGATTCAATTTCCGATACGTTAATGGATTTTTTCAATATTATATATAATTAAAGATACCGTGTATGAAATATTCTTCACCGAGTATCTCTGCTGCATGTGATGATTTATATATTTAATGTTCATGTGTTACCTGTTTAAAACTTAATTAAATATTAAATAAATAAACACTAATATAATATTAATTGTAGCTAACGACTTGATTTCTTCCTCTTCCTACACTACAATGTATAGAAAATAAATTAATAGACTTCAAAAGAGATGTTGAAAAATAAATTATAATAATAGCTATAGTTAGTTAGGTTAATTATTAGGTTTATAGATCAAGCAGTCAACACTAATTATAGAAAAGGACATGAAAGAAAAAAAAACAACTGCTACTTCTCACGTCTCAAAATAGTTATTTTTGAAAAGTAAGAATTCAATATTAATTAATACTCCAAGTTTTATTATATCATTTGTTATTGACTGAAAACTCCACACACCTCCCCTGTTATTAGAGTAGAGAGAAATTATTATTGATATTGATTTTGAGATGTATATATACTAGATGGTTTATTATATATATAAAAAAATACATGAGTATTTATTCAAGAATCAGGAGAGAAATCAGGTAAGAATTGAGCAGATAACACTGTCACTATTGATATCTAGATAACTATTGTTGACGTTCGGGCTGTGATTGTTGACACTGGAAGGATTGGATGTTGTTGACACTTATACTTTACAAGATTTTCACCTAACTCCCCTTAAAGATTAAATTGTTTTGTGAACCTTTTGAACTTGACTAATGTTTAACTTAGGCCCAATACCGTTAACTTTTTGTCACATGACCATCACATAGACGCTCTTTTTTTTTGTGAAAATGGCAAAAATGTTTTAATTTAATGGTTCGTTGAGGGAATTTTGGATTTTCCATCACCAACTTAACGACGTTGGGCCTAAGTGAAATGTTAGTAAAGTTCACGGGTTCACAAAACACTTTAATTTTTTGAGACAGTTAAGTGAAAATCGTGTAAAGTTCAGGAGATGTACGTGAAGTTTTCTCATCATTGATTGATACAGTACATACATGACATAAGATTAAACTATGTTTTATCTGGTTTCAAAAAAATTAATTTATTACTAAATGAGTTTGGCTATGTGGTTAAAGGTTTACAATAAAAATTGGCTCTCTAATCTCAAGATTATGATTCGAATCTCAGCCTGATATTCAGAGGAGTTGTTCATGTTATTTGTTAGTTTGTGTATCAAATGATTGTAAGTTATTGTTCATATTCATTATCTTGCACGCTTAATCTATACACGAGTGAAATGTCGTGTTTTAACTAATGCATATATTTCGAGACGTTCAAATAATTTTAACATTTTATTTTCTCTAAAAAAGTTGTAGATTAAATTTTTATTGTGAGAGTGGGGACTAGTAAGGCTAGCCAAAAAGTTACCAACCCTGTCGAAAATAACTTACCAGCCCGGCTGGTTCAATTATAAAAAGAAATCTAAAATTTCATAGGTTCGATTTTATTTTATAAAATTTTAATCAATCAACTTTAACATATAACACGTCATAACTCATTGATCATTATTAATCAAACATAAATATATTAATTAGTTAACAAATAATAAACCAAAACGACTCAAAATGTACTAATTTCATAAAACTCAATTTCAAAAAAATGTTCAACCACACTGTTGATATAATATTCCAACCAAAACATATTATTATCACATTAGTTATGTCTCGCAATAAAAATGTATAGTTTTCTAATTATAGATTAAATGGTTTTAACTCATTTTTTATTAGAAAACTAATCATCTCTGGAACACGAATTTTAAATTTTAATTAATCATCGTCTAAACTGGCACACACAAACCTGACAAATATTTGATTTCGTGCCTCTGACGTATCTCCACGCGTAACAATGCAATCACATGACGTCACCATCCTGACGTCACCACCATCCTCGTCTTCACTACTCCCAAGTGGTTGGTACTCTTCGAGAACTTACTATATATAGTCACGCAACAACTCAGGACCTCTCAAACTCAACAACAAATTCAAGACACAAAAACATGGGCGAAGTTGCTGTTGACGTCAGCGACAACTGGAGCTTCCGCGACCAGTATTTACCGTCGTGCCACTCCTCCACCAATAACCAAGACAGGAAAAATCGCGAGGAGAGCCATCTCATGTCGGTGTCGGGCGCGACGACGCCGGCAGTGAGTTTTCCGGCGACTCCGGAGGTTTTCTCCGGCGAGTCTCCGGCGAGGGAGGGCCCGCAGGACACGTGGCTTCCGATAACGGAGTCGAGAAACGGCGATTTGTTTTCTTGTGTGTTTCACTTGTTGAGTTCGGGAATTGGGTATCAAGCTCTCTTGCTTCCCGTTGCTCTTGCTTCTCTTGGATGGTACGGTTTAATTTAATCTTAAGTGAGCCAGAATTTCAATATATTTTAATTATTTATGTTGAGTTAGTTGTTATTTAACTAATAAAATTTGATTTTACCAAAAATAAATATAAATTTTACGAAAATTATCAGTCGCATACTAATTCTAATTGGTTTTTAATTAATTCTCAATTAGTTTCGGCTAATTTAATATTAATTTTTTATTAGTCTTCAGATGTCTTATATCTACTTTAGGGGTCAATCATTTATTAGAGTACTGCTGATTAATAAATTATTAGCTTTCTAATTTGTCATGAGGGGTATATGTGCATGACGAGGGTCTAGTGTTTTTAGAACATTGAGTTTAACCAACATGCGATAAATCATTAGCTTATTGTGCATTAGTATGTTAATTTCAATTAATTTTTATTAGTCTTTCGTAACTTTTTCATCTGCCCAGCTCATAAATTTGTTTTAAACCATTTTATAATCTAATTTTTAAAATATTGGATTCGACCATAATACAGATTCTTCGTAAATATATAACAACTGTATTAAAAATCTCTGATCAATCCGACTGATCTCTAGTTAATTTTTAATTATTTATTTCCCAGTTAATCATCTATTAGTTCTCAAAAAAAAATCTCAAACATCTGTCAATCCCAGAGCGTTTAAAAAATATTATATATAACTAAATATATGATTTCAGGACATGGGGGATTATTTGCTTGTCACTAGCATTCTCTTGGCAGCTCTACACCATGTGGCTCCTAGTGCACCTCCACGAATCCCCCTCTGGAACGCGCTACAGCAGATTCCTCCACCTCGCGATCACAGCCTTTGGTTAGTCAACCCTCGAATCACGCCGATCACATGATCAAATACAAATAGATATTTTATTCTTATTTATTTAATTGATTGATTTTATATTTGTGGTAGGTGCGAAGCTGGGGAAGATCCTGGGGATATTTCCGGTAATGTACCTTTCGGGCGGGTCGTGTGTGGTCCTGATCATCACTGGCGGTGGGGCCATGAAGCTCTTCTACGAGGCCGTGTGCAGCGATGGCGCCACGTGTCACGGCAGGGCTTTGAACGGCGTGGAATGGTTCCTGGTGTTCACCTGCATCGCGATCGGTGTGGCGCAGCTCCCGAACCTGAACTCCATCGCCAGGGTGTCGCTGATCGGAGCGATCACGGCCGTTGGATACTGCGCCCTGGTTTGGGCCCTGTCCGTGGGCAAGGGCAGGCCCAGCGGGACCACCTACCACCGGCCCACTAAGGGGATGTCGGATTTGGAGAGGATCTGCGACGTGTTGAACGGGATTGGGATCATTGCGTTGTCGTTTAGAGGCCACAATCTCGTGCTCGAGATCCAGGTAACTTGTTTTGGGCCTTTAGTGGGCTTTTATTGGGCTGGATTTGCGGAATATTGACGTGAATGGTCTTGATGTAGGGGACGTTGCCGACGAGCCCAAAGAGCCCAACTCACAAGACGATGTGGAGAGGAGTGATCATCTCATACGTCATAATTGCCATTTCTCTATTTTCTCTTGCCATTGCTGGTTTTTGGGCCTATGGGATCAATGTAAGTAAAGTAATCAGCTTCAGCTTTTAGTTGAATTAAATTTACCTTGCGTTTAAAACTATCGAATTCTTTTCAAATAGTTTTAAGAATTCGGTAAAATCGAGTTTTATAATTTGTTGCGGATGATTTAGGTTTTTTTGAATTTCTATTCGGTCGTCAGCTTGAACAAACTTGGTCAAAATTGAACCAGCTTTATTTTCTTGCACATGTTTTAAAAATGTTCTATAGATTTTATTTTGTATGAACATATTAAGTTGTTTGAAGGTATCTAATGTTACTTAAAATATTGTTAATTTTGTCATTTTTACATAAAATATATGAATATATAATATAATATTCATTTAATATTGTTGAGAGTACGAAAGAATATGAAATTAAAGAGTTGTGTATAAAGAGTAGGGTCAAACCCAACTAATAAGTTTGAGCACGACCCGATATGTACAACCTAGTTTTATAAAACGAGTTTTGCTTATTTCTTCTCGATTTCCCCAGTCCCAAGTTTTAAAATATGAATTTTCTGATTATAGTGTTCGAATCACTGAATATTCTCTTAT
Source organism: Geranium rotundifolium (assembly GCA_963920655.1). Taxonomy (NCBI): domain Eukaryota; kingdom Viridiplantae; phylum Streptophyta; class Magnoliopsida; order Geraniales; family Geraniaceae; genus Geranium; species Geranium rotundifolium. Next base: position 37,692,194 of record OY987317.1, read on the forward strand.
TACGCCATTTCAGGTACCCGCAACCCCCGGAGGCCTATTACTAGCATTTACAGACTTCCACAACCGCGACACATCAAAATACGTCAAGGGCCTAATATACCTCATCGTCGCGGTGAACAGCCTGAGTTCGTTCCAAATCTACGCAATGCCAGTCTTCGACAACCTAGAATTAAGATACATCGCCCTGAGGAAGTGTCGGTGCCCCACGTTCGTCAGGGTAGGGTTTCGGCTCTTCTTCGGGGGGCTCACGTTCTTCATAGCGGTGGCGTTCCCGTTCCTGGGGAGCCTGGCCGGGATCATCGGCGGGCTCGCCCTGCCGCTGACCTATGCCTATCCGTGCTTCATGTGGATGATAATGAAGAAACCTAGACATTGTGGAGCAATGTGGTACCTTAATTTGGTACTAGGTTGTTTTGGGGCGGTTTTTAGTGTAGTGTTGGTGAGTGGTGCGGTGTGGACCGTCGCGGACAAAGGGTTGGATGCTAATTTCTTTAGGCCTCATTGACAAGAAGAAAAAATTGTTATAGCAATATAGAGAAGTGTATATATAATTTTTTTGAATTGGATACACTTTCAAGTTGACTTGGAGTGAAAGGCTATGTAATATTTTGCTAACAAGCTATCAAATATAATTGTTCGATGATTTTGATTTTATGTTATGTTCGAGACATGTATATATGTTTGAATTGTCTCATTAGTTTCCGATTATTTTTTTGGTAATTCCCAATTAATTATCGACTAATTCTCATAAGGCCCTCTGTACCCGACTAATGCCTATTATTTCTAATTTTGTAAAAAACGATAAACGCTAGTAGAGAGAATAAGAGTTTATGGAGACTAATCGGGAATTAATTCGAAATTATAGAGGATTATTAATCGAAAACTAATATAAGATCAATTAAACAAGTCAGATATTTTTACAACAACGTGTATTTATGTATTTGGATAGAATTTTTTTCGTATAATTTGGTTGCTCAGTTGTGTATATATATACTTTAACCTTAAATTTGCAAAACATCTGCTCAATTGTATATATACTTCAACCTTAAATCTATGAGACATCTACTCGATTTTATTGTTCGATAATTTCGGCTAGGCATATCTGTTTATTCGTTCGAACAAAATTTCATTTATATAATTTGGTCGCTTGGATATATATAACTATTATATCTAATGGAAGGGGACACTAAGAATCGAACCCACGTGGACCGTACAGACACAGCATGAAATTTCCCAAATCTCCAAAATGAAGAAAACCCAAAAACATAATTGAAAAAAAAACCCAAAAACAAAGGTCTTCTTGATCGGAACAAGACCGTCCACACCGACCATTTCTTGATTTTCACTTCCCAATGGCCAAACACATAAAGCTCTCTCCAACACCAATAATATTGCAGAATCTTTCTCACTCTGTATATAAATAGCCACAATGTGTCACAAACATAACCATCACATCACAAATCACAATCAGCTTTGCTCAATAACTTAAAATTTCTGTTCTTTTTTGTTTAGCTCCCTTGCTGGTAATTTTGTGCTATTTGTTGCTATGGCGGATCATCAGCAATGCCATGGACATGCTTGCAAGGCTTCGGAGACAATAGACAATGGGTTGTTCGATTTCTTGAAGAAGAAAGAGGAGAAGCCTCAACATGATGCTCTCATGGTCGATGTTGAGTCCAAGAGAGAGGACGAGAAGCCCTCTCTCTTGGAGAGGCTCTCTGGGTCTCTCGAGGACTCGAGTTCGGTAAGATACTTTTATTATAATCTCGTTAGGACAAAAAAGACGGTTGAATGCATGAGACTCATAGTTTTTATAAGTTTAATGTATAAGAATTTAGATTTCTTTTGAAAACATTTTTTATGACCCAAAATATATTACTACTAGTTAATTTTGGTAGGTTTTAAAGTTCTTGCTTTTCATTAATTTTTTGGTTGACCAAATTTTTAACGGGGTATTTGAGTTCAAAATCGTTATAATTAGAACTTAAATTGAATTCAAATTTAAGGTAGCACTTGTTTGATAAGTGAATTGCATTTGAGCCTAACATTTTGAAGCTTGACAAGTCTCAAAGTTGGCTTGTTTACTATATATGTTTTTCTTAATAATAATAATTTTTTTAATACATATTTATATAAAAATAAGACAAATTGGATAGAGCCGATTTTGAGTCGGCTTGTTAAATATTTAACGAATTTATTATCTAATTCAAAATTTAAACTTATAATGAATATTTATAGTTGAAACGAGAAATTAAATAAAGTATATCAAGTCGAGTCACGGTAGAGATTGACTTTTTTTCTGAGTTCGTGAAAATTAAGACTCAATTTGACTAATGTATACCATTTTAGACCGTCTTTTTAGTTTTTAGTGGAGTTGATCATCTGTTTCGATTACAGTCCAACAAAAGCTATGGGTTGTTGGAACTTTGCAGGATAGTGATGGAGCAGAAGGAGATGGAGAGAGCAAGAAGAGGAAGAAGAAAGGGTTGAAGGAGAAGATCAAAGAGAAGCTTCCAAACTCAGAGCAGCCACATTCTGAGGACAAAGGGTTGCTGGAGAAGATCAAGGAGAAGCTTCCTCACTCAGAGCCGCCGCCGCCGGAGAAGAAGAAAGGGTTGATGGAGATGATCAAGGAGAAGCTTCCCAATGCAGAACCACATTGTGATGAAGACAAGAACAAAGGGGTTTTTGAGAAAATTAAGGAGAAGCTTCTTGGCCATGATAATCAGTGTGGGTGTCACAGAGGTGATGAGAAGGGTGTTTTCGACAAGATTAAGGACAAGGTGTCTGGTTTCCACAACAATGAGGAAGAGAAGGTGAAAGAGAAGTGAAGTGAAGTGGAGACTAATTATTGTTGTGTTGGGTCTTTGTGGTTGTGTCTCTAGCAGTCTTTATCAGCTCCTTTTGTGTCTTTGTTTTTGGTTGTTTACTTGTTGTCTATGAAGTTTCATTTTCACTGTGTACTTTTAGACTTTTAGTATTGTGTAATGAACCGAAAAGGTTGGATTAGGATTTATACGTGTTTTCGACCGAGGAAGGTCGCCACATATAATATCGGTGTTAGATTATATTCTAGTTTCCGATATTATTGATGTGTGTCGTGAATTACAAGAGACCTATATTTATAGAATCTAATATAGAGAGAAAGGGAAAGAGATGGAATATGTAGCTCTGATACATATGGGAAAAGAAAACTAGAATATAATCTAACAATCAAAATAGATTCAAAAACGGCTTGATAGAATTAGGCAACTCGGCTCACTGCATCTGACCCGTCACCTGCATACCAGTTACCCACAGGTCAATAAGTGAACCGCGGGTGAAAAATTACAAGGTGACGCCCGCAAGTCACTCTGTACCTATAGAATAAGAAAACCCTAATACATAATACTAATTAATGAGCTACAACTGTATATGTAAAACTCAAGATTATACCATGAACAGCCCGAGCTCATCCCAAGTGAGCATGTCCGTCTTTAGCAATTACAATTTTCAGTCTGAATGTATTTAAATGCTGATTTCAAATCACGAAAAATTGACAGTCGACATTTATTCGATTTTCTTGTGCCCTCCATCCGGTCGAACATCAGGTCACGCGGCCGTCATGAGAATTGGCGCGTGGATGTATATACGACAGGCGCTAGGGAGAACGTCGGGAAGCTTCTGAACGCTGCAGGAAGGAGCTAGTTAGTCGGATCCACAAACAAATATGCAGAGAAAAAAAAGATTCAGGCAAGACGGCCCGCGCCCTCGCCGCCTTAGCTGGTGAATATCATGAATTTTTGTGGATGCGAAATCTAAGCCATTCACTTGAGTAAATTTTGGTCATTCATCAAAAGTTGATTGTATATATAATGTGTTGAAATCTACAGTTAGCCAGAATCTCATATTGGAAATGTATGAGGTGAATAAAAAGCTTATATACACATTAGAATCAAGACCCACTAGACTCGTTTTTAGGTCAAGAGTGGGCTTTAATGTGTATATGAGCCTCCTCGTGGGGTTGTTCTTGTGTCAAACTTGTTCGTGGGACTCGTAAACATACCTCAAATCTGTTAATTGTGCTCGAAAACATCCATTCTCTCTTTTCAGAATAACCTGAAGAAAAAAACATCATATTAGTTTTACTCAACAACGTTAAAAAAGTCGGATTCACCTAAAAATCCCAAATGCAAAAAAACACACTTACTTGAGGCTGCAGATGCGCCCGAGCTGCTTCTTGACTTCAGCATCCAGCAAAGTGTCCCACCACACTTTTTCCCCTTCAATTAGGCTCAACTTAGGGGCATTGTCCTTGTTGAAGGTCAAGTCCTTCATTTCAGGACATTCTTGTACCTCAACAACTTCCAAACCCGGCCATGCTATTGTTTGATCCCTGCATATAGTTTTTAACCTCGGCAACTTATGTAACCTTAGTGTCTGCAATGAAATCAATCCTGCACCTCTGGGTTCCATGTTCAGATCTTCTATAGCCCCACAGTCTTCGATCGTCAGCTCTCTGAGCCCGGTGAGCTGCTCCGCCATTCCTTCGGAGAAAACCATGATCAGTAAAGGACATTTCTTTAGTTCCAAGACTTTTAGTCTTGATAAACAAACGAGCCTCTTATTGCCCTCAAAAACGCTTTTTAGGCATTGTAGGTCATTTAAGTAGAGCTGCTGTGGAATCGGTAGGGTCTCTCCGTCTTCTATGTCAATGGCATCGACAATGGAGACGAGTTTATGGCATTCGCTAATCAGAAGACCGTGGAGATCTCTGAAGTCTCCGTCTCTCCCAAGGTCGGAGAGTCTAGTAATGTCTCTGTGGTCGATCAACTCGAGAGCCTGGCTTTGAGAAATTAGACTGTGGATGATCACATTGTCTTTGAGCTCACCGCAACAATATCTCAGATATCGATCAACTGTGAAATCCAGACTGGCGAGAATGTCGGGGCTTCTCCTGAAGGGGCAGCCGACGAAAAGCCTAAACGATGACAGCTGGCGAACTCGAAGAGTATCCGTTGTTGGAAAAGAAAATATGAGACTTGACAGGTTTTCTAGTTCAACGATCGCGTTGATGACATCTGAAACCTCATTGCACCATTCACTGTTGGAGAACACTTCAATCACCAGTTCTTCCAGAAGAACGAGCCGAGAAATCACATGACTCTCTTGATTATCAGTTCTACCATCATTTTTGTAATTATACGACATTCGCAAGATTTTCAAGCTAACCAATTCTGCTATTACGAGCGGTATGAAGGCAATACTTGTGCCTCGAATGTCAAGCACTTGAAGAGACTTAAGGTTGGCGATTTCGCCAGGCAAATCTTGCAGAGAGGAGCAACCGTTCAAGTAAAGCGCCTTCAAAGCAGTCATGTTCGATATGGATAGTGGCAGCGATCGTACCTTTGTAGCGTGCAAGTCGAGGAGTTGGAGACTTCTGGTGCGATCGAAGAATGAGGGAGGAATAGCTTCCAATCTCGGGTTCTTCTGCAGCAACAATGTCAAGAGCATACTGCAGTTCGGGTTTTCTGGTAGGCGCTCTAGTTTTGCTTCGATCATGGAAATACGTTTTGCATCCTCCCATTCTTTCGTTTCACATGCCCTGATCGAGCTCTCGCTTTTGTTGACTAAGAATTTACCGTCGGGGTATTTTGAGGATTCGTATAATGCGAATTCTTGGATGCAGTTGTGCATGTAGACGCGCTTCATCTTCTTGTCATTTCCATCCTTGTCGAGTAACGAAACCTTGATGAGTTCTTCTAATACCGCGTGCCCTTTATCGAGCCTGGCTTGGTACGTCTTTGCTCCACAGGACATACTGCCGAAGAAACCCTCTTCCCTCCATGATTCGAGTAAATGGTTTGCACAAATCTTACCTCCGGCTGGAAATAGCGCCGCGTAAAAGAAGCAGTTCTTTTTCATCTCGTCGTCCTTCAGCGCACCGTAACAAGATGCCAGGAACTCGTAAACTTCCAGCACGCCTTCAATCTCCATTTTCGTATCCAGGCAGCGCAAGTCTCTCAGCGCGTCTCTCCAGAGGCTCGCGCTCTCCTTCCATTTGAAGGTGCTTGCTACCGCCTTTATCAGGAAAGGGAGGCCGTCGCACTGCTCCACCACTTGCTCGGCGAGGGATCGGATGCCAGGGAGATCGATGACATTGCTTATCATCTCCCCAAACATCTTCCAAGCTTCGTCTCGGGATAACCGTCCCACTTTGATCATCCTGACATTACTCATCGACCTGCAAACTTGAGCGGATCTTGATGTCAACACCACTTTGCTGCCAACATTGTTATCAGGAATGCCGATCTGACTCAAGTCAAGCCGTTTTGTAACATCATCCAGAAGAAGCAAGCACTTGTCGCCCTCCAACGCTTTAGCTATGGATACTGCACTAATCCCTCTTTGATCATCGAGATTCAGACGCCGTGCGATTTCCTGGCGCAAAGTCTCCTCGTTCTTCCCAGCCGAAACCTTCAAGTATATGACAATATCAAAGACATCAGCCACCTTTTCATGGTTATTCAAGTTCTGCAGCACAGATGTTTTCCCAACCCCCAACGTCCCGACGATGGCAATGACTTTGTTTGCCTTGTTATGTCTTAGGGAGCGGAGCGCCTCTTCCAGCGGATTCTGAAGAGACGGAAACCCTTTGATACCCGGCGCGTTAGTCTGTTTCTCAACAGGTTTAGGCAGCGGGGCAGCAAGAAGCGTCCAGGGGTGGATGTTGAAGTCTCGGCCCCATTCGAGAAGGTCTTTCGCCCGCGAAGACAAACTTAACATCTCCTTCTTGTACCTCTTCCTCCGAAGTGGGTCTAGAAATATGTTAATTCTATCCTTGTACTCGTTCTTGAGAGCTGCTGCATCGCTCCTCAACTTCAAGAACTTGTCATTCCATAAATTGAAGTTATCACTCGGTTTCATCAACCTCCCTCTCTTGATCTCGTTCTCGCAACCTTTACTCATCACTTGCAACTTATCCACGAAATCGTCAACATCTTGAACCACCTCCTTCAGAGTCTTGGGAGGTTGGCGGCTGATTTCGTTCTTGGCAAGTTCTCCTAGAACTGTGCCAGCCACAGTTGCAACTACTTCAAATCCAGACATATTGGGAAACCACACAACCTACCTACAAAACAAACTTGTTTGTTTATGTTAAATCCAAATCAAAATTTAGGAATGACAACAGGGCGGGTTCAGATCGGGGACACCTGGTCCCCAGAAAACTCGGGATCTATAGGGATGGCAACGGAGCGAGTTTAGTGATCTGAGTTTAGTGATCTATGCCTCTACCATGTCGGGTTTTGTCAAATCTTGAGATGCTAAGAAATTTCAAATCATTGACAATAAAAACACAGTCCAACGTAGCAGCACGTACCTTAATCTGAACAGAACAAGCATGAAACGCGAGTTCGAGACGAGGCTGTCGCTTGCCGATTGCTTTTCCGGTTTCTGCAACAACCTGTTTGTCAACAATTGACCTCAAAACGGTGTTGCTGCCATTTTTTGTTACACAAGCTGCGACGACCACACCTAACTAATTTTTTTGGTTAGGATTGACTTGCCTTGAGCGAAAAACCTAAAATGCCCTTGTCAATTTTTTTAGTTTTTGAAAACACGTCATTTGGGCTTTCTAAGATGATTGTTAGGTTAATTCATATAATCAACATTTATTTGATAGGTTTCATATAAACATGTCATTTTTTATTTTTAAAAAAAGTTAAAATCAGTTTTCAATTATTTAATTTAACTTTTAAATACACGGGTATTATTATTATTTTTTTTAAAAAAGATTAACAGAATTTTATAGAAATTAAAATGATAAGTTAAAAGAATTTCATGGAATGCATTTTCATTTTGGAGGATTTAAGCGGTAAAAATGGCATATACGTAAACAGCTTTCTTATTATAATATAATACAGCATTTCACAATTGACACGGGAAAAAATTGAAGCACTCGGCGATGCAGATTTGGTGCTGCTAGATCTCGCCGACCCCAAGCACAAGCTTCAACTACGAAATTGAGATTGAGGTGGAAGATCAATCGGTCTGTTCTCGGAAGTAAAGATTTTCCAGATTCAATTTGATGATCTGAACTTTCATCGATCAACACTTCACAGGTATTTATATAATCCATGCCTCTCTCGATCTATATATATGCATAGCGACTTTAGGTTTATCAGACAATTTGTATAGTTTTTAGGTTCATCAAAATATTTGAGATAATCTTTAGTTTAAATTGCAAATTGTGAGGCATTTTGGCATATATCTGTATATATGTAGTAGGGAAGTAAATGTAAATCCCACTTGTGTGCAATCCAGGAACCTTAGAAGTAGTTCGCAATTTGTTGGAATCAATATTAACTATGTTATGGTCCTTTGCTCGGGATCGCGTTATGGGTCTGCTCGCCGGAAGGGAGCCGAAGCTTCTTTCCGCGCGCAATGGTAATGGGTGAGCTCGTTGGAGAGAGCGTCTATCTCTTTAAGGTAGTGTAACTCAAGATATTCGATAATTTATTCATGAGATCTCTCGAGCATTTATAGCCGGACATACAACCAACTAACAAACCTAATCCAAATAGAAGTTCCAAAACTAATCAAACTACTCCAAACTAAAACAGTAAATTAAATCCCTATCCTAATTCTTCTTGTATGGTATACGTTTGTCCAAGGTCTGTTGGAGACCCGGAATTCGGTCCCTAACGAACTTCTGTTGATGAGATGTTTAATCCCGTCCTTTTGTTTTATGCATCCAATGATTAAGATTGCTTCTTGATTTGCATCACAATGGATGGTTTTCACCTGAATCTCTCTGTGTGTGTGCATGTAATCTGTGCGTGGATGGTTTTCACCTGAATCTCTCTCTGTGTGCGTGTGTGTATGCGCGCTTATGGGTGTGTAGGGGTGCGTGCTACTCGTGTGGCCATTCTGGTTAATATTTGCATTTAAGGGCAACTGTAGTAATTTACTTGGAGGAAATATATGAACTAAAATGCATTGTAATTTTCTTTTGATGAAGCTCAAATCAAAGTATGGGAAAAGCTGGGAAATGGGCAAGAGCACTTTTGAAAGCTGCCCGACCCCGTGGAAAAGATGCCAGAGGTGATTACACCACCCCTCCTCTAGAACAGGCCCAACAACTATTTTACGAAAACCTTGAATTCACCGGCTTAGTCTTTTGTTGGACTGGAGATGGTGACATTTTGAAGGAGGCATCAGGCAGAGGTGAAGGTGGTACTGCCGCAAAACAGATGCACGACACATGGGAATTCTGCAGGTTGAAAGATATTGTATGCCTGTTGTTGTCGTATTCTATTTCATTTAAGGGTACAGATCGTATATCTCGTTGGATGTGGAAGGTTCTCAGTTTCATTAAGCATTGCAGATTGAAGTTCATCGACAGATTAGCCAGTGGCGAATTTCTAAGCATTAATCCAGCAAAGTTCAATTTACCTCCCAATGATCAGGAAAGAATTGAGTTTTATCTCCCTTATTGGTTTCCTTCTCAGAGTGAGGAATCTGAGGATACTGTTGCCTATCACTCACTTGGAGCCACAGTGGAATTAGTTGATTTGGCAGTTGACTCGGCTATTGTCCAGCTTAAGAAATGTTTTAGTGAGGTAATGCAAGAAAATATCCATTTGATTGCAATCACTGGTGAAGAAGCAAAGAAAGTAACAAGTTCGTTGAAGGATTCAGCTTTTATAAAAGACATGTTTGACCTTGTCCTGTCTGTCACTATTTCCGAAAATGAGAACCTTTGTGATTTGGAGAAAGTTATTGAACAACAATGGGTTGATTTTCCATGGGGGAGTGTTATACTACTTGTTGATGATGTTTATGATATGATTACTCTCTCTAAATGGTTATATCTTAGATATGATAACCATGACGAGAAGTTGAAATATGGTGACTATGTCAACAAGGTGAAATATGGCGACTATGAGGCGAAGTTGAAATATGGTGGCTATGACAAGAAGTTGATGGTGGTGTTTACACAGTTGCAAAGGGTTAACCAACCATTGCTGGTGGATCTGGAGATTAGGATGGAGGATCATCTGGTTCCGTGGTCAGTGTTCTCTAGAAACGTTGGTCAAATCCTTCATACTTCAACAACTATCCAATCCATTGCTGCAAGTATAATAAAAAAGTGCCAAGGCCGTTTACCAGCCATCATTGTATTAGCTAGGGCCTTGAGAGGAATAGCAGACCCTGATGTATGGGAAGAAGCACTCTACCATATGCACTCCTCTGTTGCAGGCTGCACTACTACTCATGAGGCAATCATGATCAACGCATTGAAGTTCTCGTTGTCACGGAAAAACCGTGTAACAAGAAAATACTTGAAAAATTACATTCACAATGTTAACAAGTCAATAGTTTCTCCACCTGGGTTGATATCAGAGGAAGGAGATTGTGTTCAGAATGATCTCGTGGATGCATTTTTGTTGCACAGGTCTGAGGATGGAGAGGGTCTGACCATGGAAGAGGAAATTCGTCAAATATTGTTAAGGACATCCCTTTTAGATGTGCGTGAGATGATTGAAGACGGAGAATCAAATGCTTTGGAGATTCAATCAGTGAACATTGATATATCCCAACTTCCACAGAGTCCAAGCTGCCCAATTCTCACAGGCTTGTTCTTACAGATGAACAGTGACCTCACACTGCTTCCCTCCTCTTTCTTTAGGTACATGCCTTGCCTACAAGCTCTTAATTTGTCAAACACTAGCATCAGTTCTTTGCCCGAGTCTCTTTTTCAGTTGTCTTGCCTTGAAAAGCTGTATCTAAAAGACTGTGAACTCTTTACGGAGCTTCCATCCAAGATTAAAGAGCTCAAGAATCTCAAGGAGCTTGATCTTGAAGGCACCGCTCTCTTAAATTTACCCGAGGAAATTGGTGATTTAAAAAAACTGACTTGCTTGAAAGTATCATTTCGTGGAGATTTGGGTCTCAATTCAGAAACAATGATTCCTACAGGTATTCTGTCAAAACTCTTCATGTTGGTGAATTTATGTATTGATGTCAACCCGGCCGACAGGCGATGGGATGAGGCTGTGAAAGTTGTCATCAGAGAATTGTCTTACTTAAAACTGTTGCAGTCTCTCGAGATGTATCTGCCAGAAGTTACGCTTTTGGATGAGTTGAGAATGAGCTTACCATCTTTCATACGCGATTCAGCGACCAAGTTCAGATTAACTGTTGGCCGTCATCAAAGGCGAATCCTATCTCGGGTACCTCTTGGAGTTGAAGGTCAATTTGGCAATTCGAATAAATGCTTGAAATATGTCAACGGCAATGAGCTTAACTCCAACATCTCTACCCAAGTTATAGATGTGCTCAAGCATTGTGATTCTTTCTTCCTCGATCGCCACTTCACTATTAGTGAGTTAGCTAAACTTGGAGTTGAAAACATGGAGAAGCTGAGGTTTTGTGTATTGGGGGAAAACGATAAACTTCTGACCATTATGTCAGGGGGAAATCCATGCGAAGGAAACATTGAGACACCTTATGCTCTGCTGCCATTGTTGGAGAATTTAATAATTTATAGAATGAGGAATATGAGATGCATTGTTGAAGGGCCATTTGAAACTGGTAGTCTATGGTCTTTAAAATCTTTGATACTGAATGGATGTCAAGGATTGAAAGCTGTTTTCACACCTGAGTTGTGTGCTGCTCTCATGTGCTTAGAAGAGCTCGTAGTTGAAGACTGCCCTGCCATCTCAAGTCTAGTGCCTAGTGAAAGTAATATTGATGAAACTAAAGTCCCATACTATCTGATGTCGTTGAAGACTCTATCTCTTCATCACCTACCTGAACTGGAAAGCACTTCCGGTATTGTGTGTACATCACCAGTTTTAGGAAGGATGAGCATTTATGGCTGTCCAAAGCTCCTTGGTCTATCTAAAGTTCCCTGGTCTTTGGAGGTAATAAGAGGAGAGAAGCATTGGTTCAACGCATTGCAGTGGAAAGATCAAGCTTCTAAGCGTTTTGCTTCCCAACTCTTCGTTCCCATCAGGAATGGTTCACATTTCAAAACACAGCTAGCAGCTGATGGGTTTAACTTTTGAACCAATACACAGCAAGATAGCAGCAAACTCCAGTTCAGGTAACCTTCAATGATTATTCCTTTTTTCTTTGCTCAAAAGCAAACATACATTTCCCCATTGTACTTGATATTTCTTTGATCAACATTTCCCCATTTGTGGTGTAAACTAAGAAGTCATCTCAGCTCTTGGATTGACAAGATGACATGTCGAGACTAAACATCTCATTGATGTCAGATGTGTTTATGTTCTTGCCAACCTTAAATTAATGAGGATGAGATCTCAGCCGTCCATCTTGTTAATTTAACGACTGAGATAAGCTCTTAGCTTGCACCACGAGAATGGTTTTCACCTTAACACCCCTCATAATTTAGAAATGCATAACTTGGAGATGCATTTCTATGCATTAAAACTATGTTTGATCGCTTACTGTTTTTATAAATGCACTGAAAGATACAGTTATATCATTATATCTCATTCTTGTACATACCTTGGCATTGTTGCAAGCAAGTGCAATTTTGAAGTGCCAACAATTGACTCTTAGACAAAGGGTTGATTTTAATTTTTATGCTATCTTGTGTTTGTGAAGGTCAATTGATGTGGCTATTGAATACACACACATTTGCAATGAGATTGGTGCTTTTGGTGGCCATGGATGCAATGAACTCTGGTAAGTTTCTCCTAGCTGATTTCTTCCTTGCAAGAGTATCAATCAGATGTAGGTAATTGTGCTCCTTATCCTTGGTTTTCATGACTTCAAAAGAAGACTATTTGGTTTTTAATATTTGTGTGTTTTTGTACATTACATAACTAAGCTCAAGTTCAGTAGTCTTGTGAACATTGATTTTGGGATTTCACATGGATAATTGAAAGTCTCGAATCTTCAGCCATTGGCTGGTATATTTTGATTTGAATGCATGCAGAAAAAAAATGGTATTTTTGTAAATTGTTGAAAAAAGATCGAACATCCCTGAGCTATTCGATCAAATTTGCAACTCTGTTGAGTCTTGAAAATTTGGATTGTGTTCAGTTCTTTTGCTAAAGAGGTTCTATCTTAACCATAACGATTCCGTCAGGACCCTCCAGGACTCAAAATTGGATTCAAACCGACCACAGTTCCGGACCAAAACCGAACCGGTTAAAACCGACCTGAACCAAATCCCTCGGTTCTCAACACATGGCAGTTGGGGGTTGATTTCAATCTTGGCGACTTGTCCTAGAGCTGTGCCAACCACAGCTGAAGCTATTGCTTCAAGTCCAGATATATGGGGAAATTACATAACCTAAATGACAATACGACAGATTCATGGGTTCAATAATCCTCGCCTCTATCTCATCAAATTGGGAATATTGAGTCTTTGTCGGGTTTGGAGAATTTTGTCTCTTTAAAAATGATTTAAAAATGATGATGGGGGAGTTTAGCGATCTCTGCCCTCTACCTATTAGATCAGAACACCATGTCTTTGTGGGGTTCGGAGATTTTTGTCATCCTTGAAACTAAAATTTATATAAGTGCAAGCTTTTAGATGCTAAGAAATTCATGGATTCACTTCTCATAACTAAAAAAAACAATACAATGATCTATCAATTGCTCTAGTGTTGTATATGTTTTTGGTTGTGTTCAATTTCAAATGCTTAAAAATCTAAATTTCTACAGTTCAAATCACTTCTGCATACAAATACCTAACATGAACACACTCCAACGTAGCACGTACCTTAATTTGAACCGAGCAATCATGAAACACGCGATTTCGATTTCCGATTGCTTTCCTGTTTCTGCGACAACTTGTTCTTCATGGATAGACTTCATTGGTCCTTGGTTTTGTGTGGTTTGTGATATTTTGTGAACTAGTGAGTGACCATGGTGGACCATTATAAGGTTGTTGAGAAATGAGTGGATGAGCACAGTTAAACCAAGAAACGTATACAATGGGTCAGATTCAATAATGAAATTACATAACAGTTAAAATTTGATTTGGATCTAAATCTTAGGGATAATTTTAGATACCACCCCTTAAAATATACTAAATCTCACCGAACACCTCCTAAAATCATTGTTCTCACTAGCAGCCCCTTAAAATGGGTAAAAATCCCAGTTGTCAAAAACTTATTGAAAAAGACAAAAATACCCCTCTCCCTCACCGTACCTTTTGTCTCTCCTCCCTCCCTCCACCGTCACCGGCGAGCCTCCTCGACTTCCGGCGAGAACCACGGCGGAAAATCAAACTCGGCCTTGAAGATCTTCCCGTACTCTTGTGTTGGAAGGCCATGACGGTGGACACGCGGCGGGAGAGGATTGGCCGAAGGGAGGCTCGCCGGCGACGGTGGAGGGAGGGTCCGGTGGGACAATTTCGTTTCTGGAGAGGGAGGGAGGAGAGACAAAGGGTATGGTGAAGGAGAGGTGAGGGAGAGGGGTATTTTTTTCTTTTTACATTAAAATTTTGACAACTGGAATTTTTGCCCATTTTAAGGGTGTGCTAGTGAGAATAATGGTTTTAGGGGGTGTTGAGTGAGATTTAGTATATTTTAGGGGTTGTATCAGGAATTATCCCTAATTCTTATGGTGCAAAATTATTAGTTAACATGTTCCGAACCGAACTGGTTCATTGTGCTTTACGCGTTGCTTTCTAGACGCACCACAAGTACATCTTCTACTTGCGTGCATCGATCGCTCTCCTAAAGCAGAAATGAGACATCCTAAATGAATTGAATTAGCAATTTCTCATAGAATCACACTTTTTAGACTTAATTTTGTCTGATTTGGCTCATAAATCAATCATGAATTGAAGATCGAAATCTAATCGATTTCAACTGGGGGTAGAACTCAAATCGAGTCCAAAACCAAACAATTTTCACACGGTGATTCCGAATTTGATTCTCCTATATTTAAAATTGAAGTGTTCTGTTTGGATCGGCTCGGTTTAGTATCGAAATCTTGCCCTCCCTCAAGAAAACATCTAAATTATCGGTGAGTTCAAAAAATTAATTAGAAATAAACGCAAGATATCAATTAAATAAAACTATAATAAATTGTCAGAAATTCTACTGCTAATCAATATTAAATATTAATGATTTTTTAATTAATTTTATAACAGAGCTATTATTGTCATTTTGAAACAAAAATTAAATAGTGTCCTTCTCATTTATTTTAACAGAAGTCGGAGAAAATTAATAAACAAAAAATTTACCTTAACCATATTGACGCATTTAAAAATCCGCAGGAAATAAAAATAGGTACTTATTTATTACACACATTGACGCATTATTATTAGATATTAATAAATCCATTTATTCACAATTTATACGGAAGAAATTGAAGAATTTGTCGCTGCAATTCTGGGCAAACCATTTCGCGACCTCCACCGACTGTAGTACATCTCGCCGATCACAAGCACCGGTTTGAACTTGCTGTTGAGATTGAGACTGAGATTGAAGATCGAGCAAGGTTCATAGGAGATCGGACTTGGCGGAAGTGAGGTTTTTTCCAGATTCAATTTCATGATCTCAACTTCCATTTCTCAACACTTCACAGGTATATAATTATATATAGTCTCTGCCTCTCTCGTTGTATATGTGTATAGCGTTTTTAGGTTTATCAGGCGATTTGGATGATCTGTAGGTACATTGCGTTTTCAGGTTCATCCGAATATTTGGAATAATTTTGATGTGAAATTGCAAATTCTGGGGCATTTAGAGAGAGAGAGAGAGAGAAGTAGATCACACTTGTGGGCGAACCAGGAACATTAGAAAAAGTAGTTCACGATTTATTGGAAAGCTAGCTTGAACATTGTTCCCAATTTTTTAACCAAATGTTAACAAGTTTTCAACACATAACTGCTGTTAATGAGATATTTAACGTCATCCTTTTATTTTATGCATCCAATGATTAAGATTGGTTCTTAATTTGCATCATAATGGATGGTTTTCACATGAATAGATCCCTATAAATATATAGATGTATGTGTTACTCGTGCGGCCATTCTGGTTAATATTTGCGTATAACGAATTTTGTAGGAATTTATTGATCATAGTTTAGGGAGGAAAAGAATGAACCAAAATGCAGTGTAATTTTTTTTTGATGAAGCTCAAATCAAAGTCTGGAAAGATTGAGGTTCGAGAAAGGGTTGGGAAATTTTGATAAAGCTGCCCTTAGAATGTCAGGACATGTCAGTGGATCAGATGACAAAGGTGATAATACCACTCCTTCTGCAAAACGGGGCCTAACAGGCTTTCTTAAATGCTTTAAAGATTTCCCGGGATCGGGCTCAGACTCGGGCTCGGTCTCGGGCTTGGACTCGGACTCGGACTCGGACTCGGACTCGGACTCGGACTCGGACTTGAACTTGGACTTGGACTTGGACTTGAAATTGACCTCATACTTGACCTCGAACTTCGAATTCGGCGGGACTGGGGGCGTTGTGGGGTTTGATGGGGGAAGGAGCAGGTTGGATGAGACATCAAGCAGTGTTGAAGGTGGTATTGCCACAAAACAGATGCATTACACAAGGCAATTATGCAGGTTGAAAGATATTGTTTGCATGTTATTGTCATATTCTATTTCATTTAAGAGCACAGGTCGTGTAACTCGTTGGATACAAGAGCTTCTCAAGTTCATTAATGATCGCAGATTGGAGTTGATTGGCATGAGATTATTTATGATTAAACGAGTAAAGGCCACCTTACCTCCCAATAATCTGGGAGGAATTGAACTTTATCTCCCTTATTGGTTTCCTTCACAGAGTGAGGATATTGTTACTTATGACTCACTTGGAGCCACAATGGAATTAGTTGATTTGGCTGTTGACTTGGCTATTGTCCAGCTTAAGAAATGTTTTAGTGAGGAAATGCAAGAAAAGATCCGTTTGATTGCAATCACTGGTGAAGGAGCAAAGAAAGTAACAAGTTCATTGAAGGATTTAGTTTTTATAAAAGACATGTTTGATCTTGTCCTTTCTGCCACGATTTCAGAAAATGAGAACATCCGTGATTTGGAGAAAGTTATTGACCAAGAACGGTTTGATTTCCCAAGGGCGAACATTATACTACTTCTGGATGATGTTCATGATATGATGGCTCTCTCTAAATGGTTATTTCGACCTGGTGGCTATGGCAACAAGTTGAAAGTGGTGGTTACACGGCTACAAAGTGTTGACCAACCATTGCTATTGGATCTGGAGATTAGGATGGAGGATCATCTGGTTCCATGGTCAGTGTTCTCTAGAAATGTTGGCCAAATTCTTCATACTTCTACCACTATCCAATCCATTGCTGCAAGTATGATAAAAAAGTGTCAGGGTTGCTTACCAGCCATCATTATATTAGCCAGAGCCTTGAGAGGAATAGCAGACCCTGATTTATGGGAAGAAGCACTCTACCATATGCACTCCTCTGTTGCAGACTGCACTCTACTCATGAGGCAATCATGATCAACGCATTGAAGTTCTCGTTGTCACGGAAAAACCGTGTAACAAGAAAATACTTGAAAAATTACATTCACAATGTTAACAAGTCAATAGTTTCTCCACCTGGGTTGATATCAGAGGAAGGAGATTGTGTTCAGAATGATCTCGTGGATGCATTTTTGTTGCACAGGTCTGAGGATGGAGAGGGTCTGACCATGGAAGAGGAAATTCGTCAAATATTGTTAAGGACATCCCTTTTAGATGTGCGTGAGATGATTGAAGACGGAGAATCAAATGCTTTGGAGATTCAATCAGTGAACATTGATATATCCCAACTTCCACAGAGTCCAAGCTGCCCAATTCTCACAGGCTTGTTCTTACAGATGAACAGTGACCTCACACTGCTTCCCTCCTCTTTCTTTAGGTACATGCCTTGCCTACAAGCTCTTAATTTGTCAAACACTAGCATCAGTTCTTTGCCCGAGTCTCTTTTTCAGTTGTCTTGCCTTGAAAAGCTGTATCTAAAAGACTGTGAACTCTTTACGGAGCTTCCATCCAAGATTAAAGAGCTCAAGAATCTCAAGGAGCTTGATCTTGAAGGCACCTCTCTCTTAAATTTACCCGAGGAAGTTGGCGATTTAGAAAAATTGACTTGCTTGAAAGTGTCATTTCTTGGAGATTTGGGTCTCAATTCAGAAACAATGATTCCTACAGGTATTCTGTCAAAACTCTCCATGTTGGTGAATTTATGTATTGATGTCAACCCGGCCGACAGGCGATGGGATGAGGCTGTGAAAGTTGTCATCAGAGAATTGTCTTACCTAAAACAGTTGCAGTCTCTCGATATGTATCTACCAGAAGTTACGCTGTTGGATGAGTTGAGAATGAGGTTACCATCTTTCATACACGATTCAGCGACCAAGTTCAGATTAACTGTTGGCCGTCATCAAAGGCGAATCATATCTCGGGCACCTCTTGGAGTTGAAGGTCAATTTGGCAATTCGAATAAATGCTTGAAATATGTCAACGGCAATGAGCTTAACTCCAACATCTCTGCCCAAGTTATAGATGTGCTCAAGCATTGTGATTCTTTCTTCCTCAATCGCCACTTCACTATTTCTGAGTTAGCTAAACTTGGAGTTGAAAACATGGGGAAGCTAAGGTTTTGTGTATTGTGGGAAAATGATGAGTTTCTAACTATTATATCAGAGGGAAATCCATATGAAGGAAACATCGAGACACCTTATGCTCTGCTGCCATTGTTGGAGAATTTAATGATTTATAAAATGAAGAATATGCGAAGCATTGTTGAAGGGCCAATTGAAACTGGTAGTCTATGCTCTCTAAAATCTTTGATACTGAATGGATGTCCGCGATTGAAAGCTGCTTTCACACTTGAGTTGTGTGCTGCTCTCAGGTGCTTACAAGAGCTTGTAGTTGAAGACTGCCCTGCCATCTCAAGTCTAGTGCGTTGTGAAAGTACTGTTGATGAAACTGATGTCATGTACTATCTGAGATCGTTGAAGAATCTCTCTCTTCATCACCTATCTGAACTGGAAAACATTTTTGGTATCCTGCATGTAGCACCAGCTTTAGAAAGGATGGGCATTCATGGTATCTCGCTTATGGCACCACTTTTAGAAAGGTTGAGCATTTATGGTTGTCCGAAGCTCCATAGTCTAGTTGACATCTCCCCGCATTTGAAGGTGATCAGAGGAGAGAAGCATTGGTTCAACGCATTGCAGTGGAAAGATCAATCTTCTAAGCATGGTGCTTCCCATGTCTTTGTTCCCATCAGGAATGGTTCACATTTCAAAACACAGCTAGCCGCTGACGGGTTTAACGTTTGAACCAAAACGCAGCAAGATTGCAGCAAACTCCAATTCAGGTAACCTTTAAAATGATTATTGTTTTTTTTTCTTTGCTCAAAAGCAAGCATACATTTCCCTGCAGTACTTAAATTAAATTACTTTTAACTTTTATTAAATGATAAAAAATTAATTTTTTGATAATAAATATTATTAATAGAAATTATTTATTATTAACAAGTATTATAATTTGATGAATTATGGATAATTTGATGAGTAATGACATCAATTTGAAAATTTGATGAATAATTGAGGGCAATTTCGACTTTCCACGCAATAAAATTTTTCCATCCAAAATCTAACACCAATAGTGCAAAGTGTAAAAATAACGCAATTAGCTGAACTTAATGTAAACTTTTATCTTTAGCTGTAATAAAGTGTAAAACCGGTCATTTGAGTATGGGCAAAGTGTAATTAACCCTAAATATTTATTAAAATTGTAAATATATATTAATATAAAATATAATAATTAATAAAATATTAAATGAGACGGCTCGCGAGCCTATCAAGCCTCAATATGTTAGGTTCGAGTTTGGCTCGAGCACGATTATAACGAGCCTGAACCGAATATTTAACGAGCCAAGCTCGAGCGGCTCGTTAAAAGCTCGGCTCGTTTGTTTTAATAAAATCCATATTTCTCCGAGCCTTTGATATTTTCAAGCTTAATCTCATTACCTTTTGCATTTTCATCTTCCATCATTTGAAAGGAATGGATCATGTCTTCATCACTGCTTCTTGAATTGAATCCCATTGATTTGCATAGCCTCCACGTTCTGGAGGCAACTCCCCCTATAGGCTAGATATGTCTAGAGGATTAACCGTAGAAGAATTGAAGAACTAGGTTGGGATTTAGAGACCGAGGTGGAGGTTGAAAATCTCTTCCGATCACGCAAAATAGATGAGAGACAGAAGTCCTTCACCTTTTGCGTCTCCGGGAATATCCTAACCTTGGATTTTCTGACCAAGGTGATGAGAGGGATTCGAGGCCGGGAATGAACCTATGAATCTGGAACGGCTAGGAGAGTCAGTGGTTTTCTCCTTAACACTCCCTATAATTTATAAATGCATTGCATAAAGTTATGTTTGATCACTTGATTATGCTTTTAGAAATGAATTGGAAGATACAGTTGTATCACAATATCTCGTTCTTTTTTTAAGAACTAGGCACTGTTGCAAGCAAGGGCAATTTTGAAGTGCAACATCTGACTTTTTTAGATAAGGGTTGGTTTTAATTTTTCTGCTGTCTTGTGTTTGTGAAGGTCAATTCATGTGAATATTGGAATATGCACGATTGCAACGAACGATATTGATGCTTTTGGTGGCCATGGACGTTGAATCAGATGGAATCATCGTGCCCCTTATCACTGTCTCTTGACTTTAGTACAAGACTACTTGGTTTTGGCTTATAAGCTCGAACCCTAAACCGGTAAGATCGAGCATGTCTCATAGGTAAACAATACAGCTTGAATTTATGCTAAGGTCGAGCCGGATTGTTGAAATGTCGTCCAGGCTATTAATGTGTCGGTCTTGATGATATCTTCGTTTGGCTGTATGATTTGGAACGTAGAAGGCTTTTAGGCCAACTTAATAATGTCTTTGTTGTTGAAAACATGGCTCATTATGTTTGGATTTGCTTCAGTAATAGTATGTTGCTGAACTTTCGTTCAAAAAAACTTGAAAATAAATAAATGATAAACAAGTTAATTCTCTTAGTCTCGTCCAATCTCGAAAAGCTCATTTCATTAACGAGTCTGTTTATTTATAGTTATAATCAATATAAGTTGGGTTGAGTAATAAATACCTCGTTTAATATTTAAAACTCTTATTCAAGTAATAGAAGTAGAGTTAATTACAGTTTGGGTTTGAATCGAATTGATAAGGGAAAATGATATTTTGAGCAACAAAATATATACTTTTCACATTACGTATATATTTTTTTTCTTTCTTAATACCCTTAATTTTATTTTGGGATAACTTGCTCTTGAAATTTTAAAATAATTAAATTATCCCTGAAATTGAACCAAAATTAAATATGGTCTAATTTTAATTGTTGGAAATACAAAAATGCCCTTAAATCATTTTCAAAATTTCAAAATCTACCTCTCTCTCCACTTCCCTCCTCCTCCTTCATCCTATTCCTCACACTCTTCTTCACGCACACAACGCTCTCGCCGGAAAACAAACAACGATGGTCCGGCAAGAACAAACCATCGAGAAGAAAAAATCAGAGCGAGAGAAAATGCCTTGCTTCTTCGGCAACGCCCTCGCAGCTGCGGAGCCTTAGCTTCTTGAAGCCCTTCCAGCTCCTCCACATTCAGTTCAGCCCCAAATCGCCGGACTCGATTCTAGAAAATGATACCGTTTCTAGGCCCAATTCAACCTCGATCTCTTCAAAATCCCCAAATTGGTCTTGTTGTTGATGTTCTTCCTCCTCCTCTGCCCAATTCTGGCGAGATACGACGATGGAGAGCTCTTTCAGAGCCGGAAATCGAGCGAGCCATGAGAGAGAGACTCGAGTTCGAACTCGCACCCTCTCTGCACGACGAATCGAATCCGACCTACGACACCAAATTACAAACTCGTCGAGCCCCAACCGTCCAAACCTCCGCTCATCCTTGTCGAGGAGCCTCAGGACCTCTCGAAAAAACGTCGAATCGCAGGGCAGGACGAGGCCTTCGTCGCCGGGGAACCCGACCTCCTCCTCCGCCCTGTTCAGGAGACCCACAACCACGGAAAGCTTCAGGAACCGCATCGGAATCCCGAACTGCCTCCGCTTCGGCTTGACGGAGACGCCGGAGGGGACGCCAGAGAAGTTGACATGAAGAAGATGATGAACAAAGAGGAGAGAGGGGGGGAAATTGTAATTTAATAATTTATTTTAGTTTTGATTTGTTATTTGAAAAGACCAATATACCTTTAAATTGTGAAATAAATTTGTTATTCAATGGGGGTAAAAAGTAATCTCATATTAACTAAATTATGGTTGAATCTTGTTGAAATTGAACCGGCTCAATTCTAAAGGTAATTTCGATATTTTTGGTATTTTAGGGGTAAGTTTTCCCAAAATGAACTTTATGGTACTGAAAAGAATGAAGAAAAAAATAGAGTATAAAAGTGAAAAGTGTATATTTAAGTGCTCAAAAATATCATTTTTCCTCGGTTTAATAGTGGGAGTAGAAGTCACTACCAACAGCTAAGGTGTTGCTACAGTCGCACATTTGTTTTGATCTTACTTATTTTTTGTTTTCTCAGCAAAGTAATGATTATAATGATTACAAGAGCTAGAATTACATCGGGTAATAAAATTACCAAATTACATAGAGAGTGAGATTAAAATTGAAGATGAAAAGATGGAGAACCTATCCTAACAAACCATGATGATGAATATAGTGATGATCCTGCTCAGTCTCGGTGGTCCAGACAAACCACGTTTTGATCTTATTTATATTGTCACTATTTTGTTTGGGCTACGAAGGATCAGCTTCACATCTAGTGGACCAAGGCTTAACCCACACAGGGCTCATTATGGCCTCATAAAGGCTTGTGAGCCTAAGCCTGCGACGCTCGTTGATGAGCGATGACAAAATAATTCGAACCTGACAGAGACCGATCCAACGGAATAAGACAATTATTAAGTCTATCCCAAACTCTTATGTCACCAGTTTATAGAGTCAAAAATCTCTGCATCTGACAAAATTCGATGTTCACAAATCAACAAGAGTAGGGAATATGAATTACTAAACCCGCCCGAACCTGCTCCATTACCAGATACTCTATCAGTTTGTGCAGATATCTCGACAATTTTAAATTCTATGAAAGCCCATTAAAGATTGCTTCAACTAAAGCCAGTAAGCCTTACATAAGTTTCCTAGAGTACTCCATCGATCATACAATTTACAGTAATATCAGTGTGAGTTCTGATTTCATACATATAAATGGATGATATAATGTCACTATATATGTATATATATATCAGTAGGGGAAAAAAGATGTACAGAGAAGATAAATTGGACCTGATTGTAATAGTCATGACAAAAGGTCGGTTTCGGTTCTGTATGAAGCAGTCTCTGCCCTTTCAGGTCTTAACCATTTTCTGGTTCCTCAAACAACTTTAGTATCTGCAGCGCAATACACACAAAAACTTAGTGCTATGAAAGTTAAGTCACAAAGTTGGTACAGAAATGGCTCTCACCACTTTCATTGTCGGTCTCCGGGAAGGCGAATCAATGAGGCAAAGGCGCGCTGCGATCATCACCATTTCCATCTCCTCCGCATTGTATTCGTTGCTCAGACAAGGGTCGACCAGGCTCTCGCTCGTGCCACTCCCAAGCAAAGGCCTCGCCTGCAAGGACAAGACATATCATTGAAACAGAAGTTCTAAAACTCAGAATCAAGGAGAACTCAGGGAGGCAAAAGATAAGGTTTCTGAAACTCTAAGACAAGTCGGCAAAAATCATTTTGTATTAAATAAGTATTATATATACGTATATTGATGTATAATTCACGCGAAAGACAAAAATAAAATATTTCCGAAGTCCCAAAGCATATGTTAAAAATATAACACGAAGAGGTTTAACCGGGTTGACCCAGTGACAACTCTGTAAAACTGAACCACCGAAAATGAGCTTTAAAACTCGGTCCAAAATTCAGCCAGCTCGATCTTACCGAGTTATCGAGGAGAAATAGGAGAGAACTTGAGGGTTTTAGAACACTGGAAACTGAGAATAGAGAAACTATACGAACTTTGGGGAAAAAGCGCCATACCCAAAGAACTAAGCTTTCGCGATTCTCCTCAGTTGTTTGGAGAGCCTCTTTCCCGGTTATGAGTTCAAGAAGCACAACCCCGTAGGAGTACACGTCGATTTTCTCGCTAACCATTCCGTACATGACATATTCTGGAGCCAAGTATCCGAAAGTTCCCACAACGTTGAATGGCTTTGCCTTTGCTGAGGTTTGCTGAGGGTGGTTTTGTGTCGTTGCTGACCCGAAATCTGACAGCTAACACAATGGCAAGAGGAAAATAAGTTTCGTAACCAGGAAATGAACATCTAATGTGAGTCCTATGTCATTTATGGAACTTACTCGAGGTTGGGAGTTTCCGGAGAGGAGAACGTTGGAGGATTTCACGTCCCGATGAATGACGGGAGGGCTGCAATGGTGATGAAGGTACTCCAACGCCTTTGCAACGCCAACTGCTGCACTCATTCTCTCGCTCCATTTCAGCTGCTTCAGTTTCTGCTTCAAGCTTCCAGTCAGTAACTTATACACAACCGCGCTCACATCTTCGCTATAGCAATACCCAATTATCTCAACAACGTTCTCATGCTTTATGCTACTGAGGATCTCCACTTCTCGCGCTAGATCTTCCTGCATATGTTTCGTGCTCTTCAACACCTTCACAGCTGCAGCAGGCATGGCTTCATCAAGATTGGCTCGATAAACTTTGCTATTCCCACCTAAGCCGATCAGCATCTCGGGGCTGAAATTCTTGGTGGCGCGCTTGAGCTCCTCAGATGTGAAGCTTCTGATCGGCCCCTCTGTTTCGGGGAATGCCAGTCTTTGGAATAACTTGTCTGCCAAGGTACCGGGCACCTCCACTGTTTTCCAGACGCCGATTGGCTCCATATTGTCAGCGCGGTGAACTGAGCATAGTTTTGAGGTGGAGGATATGGTGAATGACTTTTGTAGCTGAATCGGGGTTCCTGATTGGTGCAGGGAAGACGATGATCTTGATGAAGTTGATGGATAGGATTGTAAGGAGCCTTGTTGTGAAGTTCCATGTTTCCTGATTAGAGTCTTTCCTCCAATACCCATTACCAGAAGGGTGCAAGAAAACGGTAACTCTCTGAGGCAAGAAGAGATTGCTGAGTCTTCAGGCCTGCATAGCAAAATTCACCATCAGAAAAAAGAGAGGGACTCGAAAGATTCTGAAAGATGAAAGTTAATCAGGTCATGTATAGTTTACGCTGAATAACTGCAGCAGCCAAGTACTAGGATCGTTGCATAGGTGACTCTTGCTTGGTGGCATAATTCAGAAACATAGGAGTCTCCAGAGCAAACCTTAACTTGGAAATCCACCTACAATTGAAGGAAACAGATATAAGACAAGACGGTCTGGTTTTGGTACATAAACACTTGATGATGGAGATTTGAATTCGATACCTGCTTCGATTTGCACAGATCTTCGTGGATATGGAAGGTGTTGGGATCGAAAGCTTCGCCATTTTCTTCTTCAACGTGAATGGCCAGCACGTTGTCTCCTGACTTGACATCCCGAGTGAGCACTCTGAGAAGCATATCTCTACTGAAAGTATCCGACTTCAGGCCAACGATCACAGCCTTCTTATCTGTCCTTTTGGTCCTGGTCCTCAAGACCGATAAGACTGAGAGGTCTAACCATTGGCTTCCGACCATTTCAGAAACTGAATTTCAAGTACAAAGCTCCATCTCATTTCAGAAGCCAACAAGAGCTCTTGCTTTCTGCAAGATAAAAACTGATAAGGTAACTAAAATTAGTTCAGTTCACATTTTGACTCGCTCGCCAAACTTTTCAGCCACAATAACTGATAGTATCCGAGTGGTATCAAATCTGCACCATGAAAACAAGAAGTTAGAAGTGATAAATACACCTTTTACACCTCCCAATTCACATATATGCAATACAATGACCCAACCTCAGATAGAACAAGGGGTTATATCAGTCACCGTCAACATAGGCGAATTCTGGATTCATATTCAATACAGCATGTGGTTATATACCGAGGGCATGAACAAAACCCAGTAAGGGAAAGGTTGATGAGAGCTAGGACAGTGACAGTAAATGGTCCAGAGGTTTTGGTAGGAGAAGAGAGAAATCAGGAAACATTTAATGACTTCACTGCCACTACTGTGTACTTGTTACACCAGAAAAAGGTGGTAGTTTCTGTTTTCACAGCCAGGATTGTCTGGTGAAGGCATGTGATTCCAAAACTAAGAAGAATGATTTTCCATAGACAAGTGAGAGGAGATCCAGTTGGGAAAAACTCAATGTCAGCTCTCGATATCAAAACCAAAGTTGCATGAACTCTATGATTCATCAATGGCTAGAATTAGAAATACCCTTCTTTCCTATAGAACAGATAGAAAATACCATAAAAGCACATAAGATAGAGATAAGGTTTAATGCAGACCAAACCTGTCAAATCTTGCTGAGTGAAACAAGCGCACGAAGTTAGGTCTCACAATAATGTTGTCTCACAGGACATCTTAACTCTATTTTCTTCGGTGCCATTGTCGTTTATCTACAAAAGGAAAAGGGTTATTCGCCAGCTAACAAGTCTCTACAACAATTGTTGGCCAGAAGTTCTCTTTTACTATGGGTGTAGGGTCTGTCCCACTAGATTATGGGTGTAGAGTTTGTCCCACTCAATTTCATGAAGGCGATTCTACAGACCGTTCTTAATATATCGTCGGGTTTGCTTTTAAAAAAAAGAGTCTCTGCAGCTAATGCAGCATATAGTAGCAGGAGGTATAGTACAGCATATTGAGAGAGGAAAAATGTACAATAGAGAGAGATTGAGATGACCAATTAAGCAGCCAATATTATTTCAAAGCATGTACAGTAACTATTTATCAACTTCAAGAAGGAACGAGAGAGAACGTGGAAAACCCAAATGTTCACAAATTTATATTTGTAACACGTCAAGTACAGGGGATAAATTGGGCTAAAGATAGACAAAGTTTCTAGTTCAATATAAAGTTTGATAGCTTATGCAGGGACCGGTAATCTGACACAATAGTAACCACAGCTCCATTCATATTAACTCTCTGAACATCAGCTATCACTCAGAAACCTGCACATGCAAAACCACAAATTAGACACCACTGCAACCAAACTCGCTACATACTAATTAAGTAAAACACATGGAAGAATGGAATGTTTAATCTGACCACGTCAAGTCAACATCCAAACACCACGTAGTAGAAGTACAGAGACATCACATTGTTGGATGGAGAGTTATAGTGCTTACTTGATTGAGTGGATTGTCGGGAGATTTCTTCCACAGCTTCCATATCAAGTCCTTGTACTGGTTGTGCGTAAGACCTGGTTTCTCCTCCTTTAGCCTTGGAAGCTCAGCCTCTTCATAAGCCTACCAGAATACAGCAGATAATCAACAAATGGACCAAAAAACAGTAAGTTTACCGTTGAAGACAAACAGAGAGACAAGACCAAGAAGTTCCCATCAAGCCACAAATCAAGGGGAAGAAGAAACAGAGCTTCACACTGTATATTATAACTCCAAGAAGAAATGGGAGCATCAATTAGGTTTGGTGTATACAACATGGCTTGTGACAATTGCACATCAAAGTTGTATTAACAGCAGAACCCATTACATTTTCACAAGTCTGATTATGGAGAAGCAATTTTTAACATTTTCAAGTGAATATAAGCTTGTGTTGTCACAGAGAAAATAGTCCCAACATATTATTAGTGTTACTATGTTCAAGAAAAGGAACTAAGAATTCATTAATTATGTCTCCAAGTGCAAAGAGAATGAACTGAAGCTAATTTTTAATTACAGATATAAAGCTCAAGTTCGGTTAAAGTTCCTATGCAACTGTCTCTGGGTTTTGCTGTTTCCCTTGATGCATCTTTCAATTTAAAAAAATGGGGTCTAATGCTAGTAAACATTTGATGCTCTCGAGTCTCAACAATGTGTACAGTGGGCCATAATTAGTGAAAATGGTTTTAGAATACAACACAGGGTCAAAGGTTCATTATTGATTATCCAAATAATGGCATCCAGTAACATAACTAGGGTCAGCAGCATTAAAACGAATAGACAAACCACTGTCCAACTTACTCAAGTACCACACTCAGTAGAATGTGTCAAGAGAAGCAGCTCATTAAGCAACCAGACCAACTAGTGTCTTGTTCAATCATCAAAACTCATAATATTCAATCTCAATTTTCACTAAAATTAGACGATCAAAGAGCCATTCCTATATCCATATCAATTCAATAGGATGCACAAAAAAATGAACATCAACTCATATAAAAAATTGAGCACCATCTACTAATTTAAAGATAAATTTCCAAGAACTGAGAATTTTGATCAAAACTCATACCATTTTAATCTCAATTTTCACTAAAACTAGACGATCACAGAAAATTCACATTTCTATATCAATTCACAGAAAATTGAGCACCATCACCTAACTTCAAGATAAATTTCCAAAAGCTGAGGATTTTGATCAAGAACTCGAACCTTAAAGGAGGCCTTGAGCCTCTTCTCCGGGTGCCTATCCACCGGCAAAGGATCCGAGACGGCCATCTTCACGATCGCATCCTCCACCGTGCGAGCCTCGATCAGCGAATCGTCCCGGTTCGTGTTGGCCACGAGCACCGTCCTCTCGTACTCCTCCTCCCCCGCCGTCCTCCTCCGCTGGCGCTCCGCCTCCTCCGCCTTCCTCTCGAGCTCCCTCCGCTCCTCCTCGCGGCGGCGGACCAGCTCCGCCTCCGTGACCTTCGGCACCGGAATCGCCACCCTGCTTGCCTTCTTGTCCTGCTTCTTCGCCGCCGCCGCCTTCTCGAGCTCCTTCTCCTCCAGCTCCGCCAGGCGGCGAGCCTCGGCCCGGCGCGCGGCGGCGTCGGCGCGCTTCTCGGCCTCCTCCTCGCGGCGCTTGGCGGCCTTGGGCTTGGAGCCCTCGGCCTCGCGCCAGTACTGCTCCTCCTTCTGGCGCGAGTCGCGGTCGCGCCGCTCCGACTCGGCGGCGGTCTTGCGAGCCTTGGCCTCCTCGGCCTTGCTGTTCACTCCCATCTTCTTCGGCATTTTCGCTTCTGCTTCTCTGATTCGATTCGCTTCGCTCGGAACCCTAGAATTTGGGGAATTAAATTCTCTTTTTAATTCTTTTTTTATTTTCGTAGTTACGGTTCAATTCAATCGAGTAATCAACGACGAGTGAAACGGCGGTGACTGTGCGAGATTGCTTAATTATGTCGGTGTTACTTCGTAAAAACGACCTGTCGGTTTGTTGATTTCCTTCCCGACGTCGGTTTGCTTTAGAATCACACATTTGATATCGGCCGAAAAATAAATTAGATTAAAAGATTAACAAATGATTAATTGAATAAATTAGAGGAATCTAGATCAGTGCTGACAAGCGAGAGACATAAAAAGAGAGAGGTAAGAGTGGACACGAACTAGAGCCGAACTTATCTGTTCTTAATATATAAGAAGCAAGTTCGGAATCATTATATAAGAAATTGTTCGATTTTGGCTCTGATTCTTACCAGCTCAATTTTGGTCTTATCCGATTACAACCGATTAGTTTTTAGTATTGAATTCATGTTCGATTTGGTAGGCCGAATTTGAGGAGTTTGAGCCTAATTTCCAGTGAAAAAAATATTAAATTTAAAACTATAAAAAATACAGACGAAAATCAAATATAAAGTTTGCAAACAAAAAATAATAAAATATAAATATTTACATGGGTAATTGAGAAGCGGACACGTGACTACGTCAACCAGTTTGATGACTATTATCAAGTAACCGGCAGTTCTGAATACTTTTAAGAATCAGAACCGAAATTGAATGGGTCTGTTAGTGTCACGGAGGGGATTAGGGGAAGACAGAAAACGGCGCCGTTTAGTCATTTACACGTCTGTTATAAGATGACACTGGGCCGTTACGTGTTTGCGATTCACATCAGGCCTTCAATGGCCCAACAACGTGAACTTCCAATATATTCGAAACAAGCAGTGACGAGACGAGACGAGAGTGAGAGGGACTGAGAGAGTCACAGAGACGGAGAAGGAGAGGGCGAGACACAAAACGACGCCGTTTGACCGGAACAAGAATGGTGCCACGGCGATGCGCGGCGGCGAGGCACGACTCCGACGACTCCACCGATTCGGAGTCCGACACGCTCAAGTGCCTGTCCTGTCGCGAAGAGTACGGCTCCTGCGACGCAGGAACCTGCAAGGAGTGCTACGAGGAGGCGAGCGAGACCGAGGAGGAGCTCAAGCGCGAGATCGAGGAATTGAAGGCCAAGGTCGCGTTTCTCAGGTTCTGGTCTCCGTCCGATCAGCACCACAAGAGCTCCTCCGGCACCCCCGGCTTCACCGACGTCGTTTTGGTCACCTCCTCCGGCGAAGGAGCCTCCGATGGCGGGCCCTCCGGCCCGGTTCCGGCCCACAAGGCCGTTTTGGTGAGTGCCCATTTCGCTCTACTTCGATTTTCGATTGATCGTTGGCTTGTTACTGATGATGTGAAATTAGGGTCTTGAAAAAAAAAATGATTTTTATGTCTCTCTAACTCTTAGTGTGTGATGTGATTGGGTCTACTGTGAGGTGTCAATGAATTTAGTTTGAGAAGAGTGTTGTTAGGAGCAATTATACAATGAAAGCTTGACTCAGAAAATTCGAAAATGTTGTAATTTATAAGGCCGTTTTGGTGAGTACCCATTTCACTAAACTTCGATTTTCTATTGATTGTTGGCTTGCTACTGATGGTGTGAAATTAGGGTCTTGAAAAGATGTGATTTTTATGTCTTTTATTGTGTGATGAACAGTTTTCTAAAAAATTCTAGGACCTTTTGGGGACTATTAGGGGTTTAATCAGAATATAATTTGGATTGAAGGGTTAATCGGGTATTAATCGGACAAGTCGGGGATTTCTAGAGCATTGGATGTGAATATGTGATTGGGTCTGCTTTGAGGTGTCACTGAATTTAGTTTGAGAAGAGTGTTGTGCGAACAATTGTACAATGAAAGTTTGACTCAATTTATTAATTTTTGGTCATTGAGAAGGAAAATTCACATTCTTGTAGTTTATAAATGTGATCCTGTATTGAATGGGCGTTGACCATTCTTCGACTTTTCTAATATGCTTGTTTTCTGCGGGGAGGCTTTGAATTAGAGAGAACCACTAATGTTCAGAAAATTTTGGTCCTCTTAGAAGTTTGTGTTGATGGATTGTACATAATGCTATGATGGCCTTGGCCTAGAGAGTTAATCATGTAGACCTCTTGTTTAAGTATCCTGAGTTTGCGACAGTCATTGAGGAGATGACATTTAACAATGTTTAGCATTGTCTGTCAAATGGTGAATTTTTTTATGGGTTTGATTTTTCTAGAAGTACAATGTGTATGACATCGACCATATTGTTCTTTATAGGAGAGAACATTTAGATTTTTTGAATGGGAGGGTAGGTACACCGTCCATGTAGTTTTGGAATTTTTTTCAAGAGAGGTCCATGGAATTGTTATTGTTCAATTAGTAGCAAAGAAGTTGAAGCTTTAGTTGTTTCCGATTTGATTCCTTGTAATTCTTTTTTGTTTTGATGCAAGAGGGTTGTGGCAGGACTAATATTGTTTCTAGAAGTTCGATGTTTTCTCAAGCTTCCCAGGGCGGTTTATTGAGCGTTATAGTTATTTTCAGTCCTGAAAAAGCTTCCTAGAGACTTTGTACATTGTAGGCAGTGTTCTAAAAAACACTGGGCTCTACTCTGGCGGAGAGGATCTAATGGGAATTAATCGGAAAGTAAATCGGATTGAAGGATTAATCAGAAATTATAGAGGATTGATCGGACAAGTCGGGGATTTTTAGAACACTGATTGTAGGTACACATCTTTTGTATGATAGTTGCATTACCATATCACTTTAATCCATACTCTTACGAAAATAACTCATCATTTCAGAAATATCATTAGGGCAGACCCTGAAATGGCAATATTCAGATTCAAGTGCCGGCTTTAAAAATTGTTTGATGTGATATTGTTTTTGTGCCCTGCTTCATCAATGTCTGAACAGAAGTCATTGTATATGAATTAGAAATGGTAAATACTAATAGGGAAAATGGCAAAAACATGTCGTATGCGTTTACACTTTTGCAAGAGGGTGTTGCGTACTTTGTTATTGATAAAAAAGTGTTGGGAACTTTGATTTTCTGTGCAAAACATATGCATTTGTACAAAAATGATGAAATTGCCCCCTAAAATTAAGAATTACGATTTTTATAGTGTACAACATGTTTTTTTTCCATTTTCTCATATTAATATTCTAAAAAATGTTGGGCGCTAGTATGGCGGAGAGGGCCTTCTAAGGACTTATTGGAGATTCTTAGAACATTGATATTATGAAGTTATATTTATCCACAGAACATTGATATTATGAAGTTATATTTATCCACGTTGATTCATCTTGTTTATCATATTTTCTCACACTCCTCTCGAAATTTTAAAATTATTCAGGCGAGCCGCTCTCCAGTCTTCAAGGCCATGCTCGAGAACGACATGGAAGAGAGCCGGAGCGGGACCATCAACATCCACGACGTCTCCTACGACGCCCTCCGCGCCTTTGTCAACTACCTCTACACCGCTGAAGCCTGGCTCGACGAGCAGATGGCCTGCGACCTCCTAGTACTGGCCGAGAAGTACCAGGTGAGCCACCTCAAGTCCTATTGCGAAAAATTCATGGTGTCCAAGCTGAGCTGGGACAACGCGGTCATGAGCTACGCCTTTGCGCACCAGCACAACGCCAAGCACCTGCTCGACTCTGCCCTGTCGCTGATAATCGACAACATGGACACGCTCACGAAGCAGGACGAGTACATGGAGCTAGTGGAGAAGGACGCCAGGCTGGTTGTGGAGATCTACGAGGCGTATCTGTCGAAACAGATCAACACTGCTGCTCCTAAGGATCCATGAGATCAATGGTGAGCAAGAATGTGAACATTTTCATGGAAACTATACATATATTGGATTTGTTAGCTGAAGATGGCATGGTTTTAGCAAACAGTTAAGCCTGGGGCTTTTTTTGTGTGTCCTTTGTCAGAATTTGATATATTTGAAGGGATATATTTATTGGTGGTTGGATGTAGTTGAATCAGTGTTCTGAAAATTTTACACCTGATCTGATTAGTTCTTGATTGAATTTCAGATGCCTTCTGGGTATTGTGGAAAATGCTAGGCGCCAGTCAGTTCGAGAGTGTCTTATATGGATCGATTGAAAATTATAGAAGAATAATTGGACAAATCGGGAATTTTTATAATATTGGTTGTTGTGTATTTAGAAGTTGGATTATTTGAGCCTTGGTGAAAGAGCATAAGTTCTTTTTACGTTGATCGCTCAGATATATTAGTCTTTCGATCAATTATTAGAGTTAACATATTGCGTGTATTTTACCAATAATTATCTGTATAAAAATAAAATCTCCGTAAAACTTGGAATTGAGAACTCTGGCCAGACAACAAATTAAGGAACTCGGAGAAAATTCAACAAAATTTATTTTATGTTACATAATATATAGAATTTACGTTAAAGAACAAAAATTATAATATTTTAGTAAAATAAAGTACTTTCAAGCAAGTTTACAGATTAAACCAAAATCACAAATTATAAAATTGTTTTAAAGTATGTGTAAATATAAAAATAAAATTTGAACAGTTTTGATTGAGCAAGAACAATATAAAATTGAATTGCTAAGAACAAATTTTAAAAATCAGTTTAAAATTCAATCAGATCAATTTTACCAAGTTCTTATTTAAATGAATTCCTAAACGTATATCTTGTGGATTTTATTTATTTATTCACCCGTCATAAAAACTCACGAATATTTTATCGATTTGATACCTCTTTCATGTCATGAATTCTTCAAAATAATAGATAAGTTTTGATTGCATTATTGAAGCTGGGTCCTCCTCATTATTGGGATTTTGTTGGATCCAGTGGTATTATATTTAAATAGGAAATAATTTATGTAACCAAAATATAGAAAAGAACCCAACTTAATTAATTGAATGGGGAATGATATTGATTTGAATTTAAGGGTCTGACAATATCCTAGTAGGCCTCCAAAGATCTTATAAAGGGACTAATATATTTAAAAATGTCCTAAAATGGCAGACAAAACTTTTGTGAGGATCACATCTTCTGTAGTTTACAGTATTCAATAGATCGTACAAGATTAATCACCCAATTATAATTATCGCACACAATAAATTCGGAGGTTCTTGTTCTTGTCCTAGGTTAACCAGTCGGTCCAATCGAAAATAAATAATTTGTAATATATTTTGAATGCATCTTGAATTATTATAGGTTTATTGGAATTAACTAGTTAATATGGACTAAATTATATGTTATATTCGGATTTTAATGATTTTTTTTTGTGGTCGAATTTTGAGTTTCATTTTTTTTTATTAGGTTTATTTATAGTGGTGTACAGGTACATTTCAGAATGTCGTTGCAACACATAAATTTTGGTGTATTATTTAATTTTCAGCTTTGTTTTGTTTTATCTTTTTGGTTATAACAATCACGATCAGTAAAATACACTAAGTTTATTATTTTAAAATACAATTCTTGAACTCCAAGCGTTCAATAAGAGATTTAAATTTTAATGCTTTTAATATTCATTGGTTGATTAATTAGATTTTAAAAACACACACGGATTGTTGATTATCTTTAAATATTAGTCATCAATATATACTACCTACTGTTTTATTTCTTGCACATATTTACCCAAATAATATATTACTTGCACTGCTTTAACATTGTTTATTTTTTGATCAAATAAATCAATATGCCCTTCTAATTCGTGTGACAAATATAGTCTTTGGTAAAAGACACAATTAACGTTAAAATCTCACCAACAAAAGTTGGACTAAACGATAAGGAGTTCACTTAACACATATGAGGTTCTGAGTTTGAATAACATGAGTAAGGGTTTTTTCGTCCATTTTGAATATACATGTCGAGAATATAAAGCTCCACATGAAAATGGTGCATATAAAGAGAAAAGTCAAACTCAACTGATAAGTTTAAACTTTTAGTCGTGGAGCCCGGTCAAATATGCACGACCAATTTTACATGGTATCATAGAGGGTGATTTGGGCTTGTGCTAGTGGGCCTCGCCTCATTGTGGCTCCGCTATCCTGTAAGCCCAATAACGTGGTCCACGTAGGGGAAAATAAGCTCAAATGCAAAAGACACGTCCTACTATATATAACCCACGTAATGAGAAGTGAGTTGATAAAAGCACACGTGAAACAAAGAGTTAAGAATATATAGCCCCACAAGAAAATAATTGAAAATGAAAATTGTGTATACAAAGAAAATAGTTGAATCCACCTAACAAACTTGACCTTTCAGTGGTAGAGGCCAGACCGATATGTACAACTCAATTTTACAATCTATGTATCTATAAAATACACCATTTTTCTGTTTTACCATATTAATCACAAATTTAAATTATGGCGCCTTTAAGATCTACCCGTTCCCGAATTAGATTTTCAGCATGCAAATAATGACTAAGCCACAAACTCGTTAAACACATGTGCACACAATAATTTGTGTTCTATATATATATATATAGGACCATCAATTTCGCCAAATACAAGCCACAGAGTTCTATATTGGTACACAGAAAACGACAAGTCGTT
Source organism: Geranium rotundifolium (assembly GCA_963920655.1). Lineage (NCBI taxonomy): Eukaryota > Viridiplantae > Streptophyta > Magnoliopsida > Geraniales > Geraniaceae > Geranium > Geranium rotundifolium. Next base: position 37,727,915 of record OY987317.1, read on the forward strand.
TTGAGATGGGAGCCGTACCGACCGAACCCAAAATGACCACCACAGACCTAGGAGACGCCGAAGCTGAAGCTGAAGCCGAAGCTCAAGTTGACGTGTGGAAGTACGTCCTCGGATTCACCGAAACCGCCGTCGTCAAGTGCGCCATCGAGCTCGGCGTCGCCGACGTCATCGACCGCCACGGCGCTCCCATGACGCTCCCCGAGCTATCCGCCGCGATACGCTGCGCCCCGACCACGCTCTACCGCATCATGCGCTTCCTCGTACACCACAAAGTGTTCAAGGTTGTTACTAACAAGAGTACTGACCTAGATAATGTTCAAGCCTACGCGCTCACTCCATTGTCGAGGCGGTTGGTGAGGCACGCGCCGGACAGCATGGCGGCGCTGATCCTCTTCGAGACCACGCCCGCGATGCTGGCGCCGTGGCACGCGCTGAGCGGGCGCGTGAGGGAGGGGTCGAGGCCGTTCCAGGCGGCCAACGGCGGCGAGGACCTGTGGGCGCTCGCCGCGGCGAACCCGGAGCACAACAAGATGCTCAACGACGCGATGGCGTGCGACGCGCGCGTGGCCGTCGCCAAGGTGCTGGAGGGGTGTCCCGAGGTGTTTGAAGGTGTCGAGACCGTCGTGGACGTCGGAGGCGGCGACGGGACGCTGATGGGAATGGTGGTCGGGGCGTGCCCGTGGGTTAAAGGCGTTAACTTTGACCTCCCGCACGTTGTCGCCGCCGCGCCGGCGCGTGAGGGCGTTAGGCATGTTGGGGGTGACATGTTTGGCGAGATTCCAAAAGCTGACGCAGCTTGCTTCATGGTAACATTCCTTGAACATTTTTTTTACGCTACGAAAGTAAAATCGTTGAGAATATAAAATCACACATTAAAAAAATATGAGTTCAAAAAGCTGTACATAAAGAAAAGAGTCAAACTCAACTATAAGCTTGAGCTTTTAGTTGTGTAGTCCGACCTTATATGTGCAACCCAGTTTTACATGGTATCAAAGGGGGCCGATTTGGGCCTGTGTTGATGGGCCTCGCTTCTCTGTGGCTCCGCTCCCCTGTAAGCCCGATATTATGATTCGCGTAAGGGGAAAAATAAACCCACGTGCAAAAGACACGTCCTACTGTGGCCCACGTGAAGGGGAGTGAGTTGATAAATGAGTGTTGAGAATATAAAGTCAGAGATCAAAGAATTGTATATAAATGAAATGGTCAAACCCAACTATAAACTTGAGCTTTTATTGAAAGAATATGAGATCAAGTATATAAAGGAAGCCCGGCCTAATATGTGCAACCCAATTTTACAAATAATATGGTTTCGAGCGGGGTTATATTTTTAGAATTGGATTGAACTGAACCGAACCAAATCTAAAATCTCTCATATCTTAATTTATGAGAACTATATTTAGAACCGTCAATCATGTGAGAAACAATTTAATTCGGCCTCTGACTTTTTGAATTCTATCCAATTAAAAACGATTAGTTTTCTCATACTGAATTCATACTCAATTTACCGGATTACATAGACTTGAATTTGTTTTTTAAATAAAAACTCCAAGATTGTAAAACAGTGTGTCTCAGAGCGAGTCACGAGATGTGGCGTGGTGCACAAACATAGCGACACATGTTCATAAGAACCGATTTGGTTTTATATGCGAATTACACAATTTTTACACTGTTAGAATCGAAATTAAATTAGATTAACTTGTTCTCTCAAAATTATAATTAAAATCGAACATGTAGTATTTGATTTGTTAGTCACAATTAGTTTCAAATCTAAACTGATTACCTAATTGAGAGACTAAAATAATTAATAAAAATATAAAAGATGAGAAGACAATAACCAATCAATACCCACTTAAAAGTGCGTGAATTTTTAGTCAAAATTTTTTTCTTTCTGATACTTTTCAGCCATAATTTATTCAGCTGAAGATATGTGATCACTAATGATACGATATGGTCAGCAATAATATATACTAAAGAATACCTAATAATCACCTGAGAGAATTATTTTACAGGAAAAGAACGTGACTACTTTACTACTATTTTCGTCATACAATTAAACAATAAAAAAGATAGAAATGCCACGTGAATAAAGAAAAGTCAGATGATAAGTTAAATTATTCTATTATTATATAAATTCATTTCTTTCTACATAAAAATGTTTGTCCATGAAAATAATAGTTTATCTTACAATTATTTTCATTTAGATAGGGGTTGAACTTGATCCCGTGAAATTTTGCAAGCTTAATTTGAACTTGTCAGTTTTATTAAACAAATTAATGTGAAGTACCGCTGCACCAATTATGTGTTAAGGTAACATAATATTTATGTTACACTTAGTATGAGATATGTCATCTAAAGTGTTGCAGTGACAACATTCGTGTCACCTTAATGGTGTCACATATTCATTGTCACCCAAAGTATTGGGTGACATTTAAGGTGTCACCTAAAGTATGGTGTGTAACCTTATTCTTGATTAAAGGTGACAAGTCGACTTTATTATGTCACCTAAACACATAACCGGTGTAGTGCATCAGATCGATTATAATAAATCTAAGCTGAATAATAATGCAGAAGGTACTCCACGACTGGGGAGACGAGGAGTGCATAGAAATCCTGAAGAAATGCAGAGAGGCCATACCGGAGGAGAAAGGGAAGGTGATAATAATAGAGGCGGTGGTGGACGAGGAAGAACATAGCAAGTTGATGAACTTGAGCTTGCTCATAGACATGGTCATGATCGCTCACACCGACACCGGCAAGGAGAGGACACTCAGGGAGTGGCAGTTCGTCCTCGCCGCCGCGGGTTTCGGGCGAGTCTCCGTCAAGCCCAATTTTCGTGCCGTGCACTACAACGTCATCGAGGCCTTCCCGTGAAAGGAATTGATGACAACTATATATATGTTGATTTCGAGAGTTTTAAGTGTTTTGTGTTGTTGGTGTGTGTGATGATGTTACTTTTGGCTTTGTTGTGTTTTTATGTTTCCTACATTTAATTTATGAATAATAAGTGTCTTGCACTTAAATATATACAGAATTTATGATATAAAACTGTAATTGACGGTTGATTATGGGGTTGGCTTTACTTTATTGGAAGGTTATTTAGGTGAAATTTAGTCGGGCACTGCACAAGTTAGCGAAAATGAAAAAAAAAACTTTACAATTTCTAGGCTTAATTTGAGTATGATTTATAGTCAAGAACATTAAATTTGCAATTATAAAAAATATTAACAAAATCAAACGTCATGATTTACGTATTATATTCAAATCGAAATATAAAGTTTGCAAAAAAACAACTATGAAAGATATATAAAAAAACAATATGTGCGTGAGTCGACAAGAGGTGGACATGCAACGACGCAAACCGATCAAAATTAAATTATTCTCTCAAATTCAGAATCAAAATCAAACTATTAACTCGATTTCAATTTTTCAATTCCGAGTCCAGTTTAGTTCCAGATCTGAGACCAATTCACTGTCTAATGTGCCCGAAATGTCCAAAATGCAATTAATTGCCATAAACTACTACACACTTAAACTTGACCGAGTGGTTGACCATTATCGCTCCTTAGTTTTATGCAATGTTGTAATAATCGTTATGCGCTAGTCGAGCGAAGTGGACATTTTGGGGACTAATTGGTAATTATTAAGATATTAATTGCGATGAAAATTATAAACGATTAACTGAGAATTAATTAGATAATTAATCAGGAATTAGTCGAAATTCTTTACACTATTGATTTTATATCAGAGTTTGAGGTGTGGGTTTGAAGGGTAGTTTAGGTTTACAGGTGTAATAGTAAAAATAAAATAGAAGGGAAAATGTCACTTACCTCTCTCGTAGTATACACAATTTTCATTTACCTTTCTCGGCCGACTAATGCATCTTAACAGGTCCATGTATTTTCAGAATTTCTCACGGATGCCCACGGTGTTAGTTTTTGGTCAAACTGACGAAAAAGTCCCCGCATTAAAAAATTGAAAAAACATTTTCTTAAAATATACTTTTTATAAAATAAATAATAAAAACTAATTCAAATATTATTTTTTAAAGAAAAAATATTTTAAATGAAAAACGGTTTTTAAACATCGTTTTTTGCGTTTTATAATTTTTTTATTTTTTCAAAAAATAATTTTTTTAATACTAAAACTAGTTTTTTATTATTGATTTTATAGAATAATATATATTTTTTAAAAGTTTTAAAAATAATTTTTAAGTAATTTTTATTTTTTAAAATACAAGAGGTATTTTTGTCAATTTTCACAAAAATAGTTGACTTTGATAAAAAGCTAATGACTTATATGATAAATTTTGAAAGTATATATATATATATCTGTTAAGATGCATTAGTCGGTGAATGAGTTAGTGAAAATAGTGTATACTAAGTAACATATTCCCAAAATAAAATTACTACAAAATAAGAATCTCTTACCTAACTTACCGGTAGCCAGTCATCGTCCCCAAATCCAATTAACGCTCAGATCGGGTCAACACAAAATCGCATCTCTTTCGCAGAGAGTCTCGAGGTAGCAAGCAATCCACAGAGAGAGAGCAACAATGGCGGATCTCGATAATTGTCCCGAGAGCTTAGATCTCCTTCCCTCAGCTCTCCTCGCCACCATCTTCTCCAAGCTCGACGTCTCCTCCATCTGCTCCGTCGCCTCCACTTGCAGGACCTTCCACTCCTGCGCCTCTCACATCCTCTCCTTCCTCCCCAGCTTCCACCTCCTCGTAAACCCCCAAATCTCGAAAATCTCGAGAATTTTCAATTTCTGGGTCTAATTGTGTGGATTTTGATCATGGGTTTTTGTTCTTTGTCGCAGGACATTGCTCCGTCGCGCGAATTGCTGAGCCCCCTGTTGCCGCCGAACCCGTATATGCGGTGCTTGAAGCTCGATTGTGGACGGCTCGACGATTCGGCGATCGAGCTCCTGGTTCATCGATCGCTGGACGAGCTATGCTTGCACAATTGCGCTGATTTTAGCGGGAAGCTGCTGTCGGAGATTGGCGGGCGATGCAAGGAGCTGAAGTAAGTTTCTTGAATTGTTGTGTTTGTTCTTAGCTAGATCAAGATCGTGTATATGTGTAGAGTGAAGATAGATTTGGGTTGCATGAGTGAGTTATTGTGTTTGATTGATTGATGATGATATTGCTTACTAGCTTTGCATATCTACAATGCCACTAGGTCTCTGTACTTAGGTTCAGTTGCTGAGAAGAGAGGGAGGGCTATTCATATTTCTGATCTGGAGGAGTTGCTGAGCGGTTGCTCGCGATTGGAAGTAAGTTTTTATAGCTAGAAACGAGAATGACTGATTAAGGATGTGATAAAAGTATTGGTAAAGGTTAAATCTTGGATAAATTAAGCGTGAATAACAACGGAATAGTTGGGTCGGAAATTTCTTGGTTGAATCATTTGCTGTAGTGGAAGCTCGGAGCTACTTTAACCGAGTGTTTTTATAGTTCAATATTGCATCTGTTATTAACCTTTAATGTGGCAGTATCTGTGAAGCTCATCAATGAAAGTTGTGATAAATATTGTGTTATATGGAAATTATTGGTTTGATTAGATATTTATGTAAGCTTGAATTGGTTGTTTAGATCTTTTTTATAAAGAAAGATACAATTGCTTTAATTGGCCTTTTTGGTTGATATAGCATCCTGATAATCTTTGATATGAAATGCACACTACTCGGAGAAAACTTTAATTGAGTAAAAATCACTCTTTTAGATCAGTGATTTTGTGTTTGTAGTTAAAATCATTTAATAACAACTTCCATAAAGTAGACAATATATATGCAGGATCATGCTGATAAACTGATTATTAACATTACTTAGAACATTGGTTATCTGCAAATGTGTAGCCATAATCATGAGTGGTTATCTACAGATAGGCAATTTTAGCACGACGTTGGCTGTATTTTTTTAGCACAGCGATGTATCACATCATACGCATCATGTCATACTTGCCATATCTTTAACTTGTTTGAAATTGTACTTACATCACCGTGTCATTTAGAAATTGTTAAACATGTCATCTAATGAATTCTAATTTTATGGTAGGCATTGATCCTGATGTTTGATGTCTCGCTATTCCTTCGTCATAATTTTGCTCAAGTTTGGGCTCTGGCTTCAGAAAGGCTCACTTCCCTCGAGATTGGTTACATCTCTTCGGTTATGGTTACCGAATTGCTCACTCCAAACGTTGGACCACATCAATCACCTAATCACATCCGACCATTCATGTTACCTAGTATTCAGAAATTATGTCTTTCAGTAGACTACATTACCGACACTATGGTGAGTACAATATCTCGAGGCCTCACTTCACTAACCCATTTGGATCTTCGAGATGCGCCGATCATAGAGCCAAGAGTTACGTTTGATCTCACCAACTCCGGGCTTCAACAGATCAATCAGCACGGGAAGTTGAAACACCTCTCTCTGGTCCGGAGCCAGGAGTTCCTCATTACCTATTTCAGGCGAGTGAACGATCTCGGGTTCCTCTTGATGGCGGACAGGTGCTCGAGTATGGAAAGCATATGTCTTGGTGGGTTCTGTCGTGTTACCGACACGGGCTTCAAAACACTGTTGCATTCATGCTCTAACCTATACAAGCTCCGGGTGTCTCACGGGATCCAGTTGACCGACCTGGTTTTTCATGACATTTCCGCTACTTCCCTTTCCTTGACGCACGTTTGCCTGAGATGGTGTAATCTGCTGACGAATCACGCGGTTGCCAATTTGGCGTGCAACAAGAATCTCGAGGTTCTGGATTTGAGAGACTGTAGGAACCTCGGGGACGAGGCGTTGCAGGCCATAGCGACCCTTCCTGTGTTGGTGAGGCTGTTGCTGGACGGCTCTGATGTAACCGATGTGGGACTGTCTTATTTAAAGGGCGTGATTGGTTCGCTCGTTTCACTCTCGCTCAGGGGATGCAAGAGACTTACAGACAAATGCATCGTATCGTTATTCGAAAACTCGTCGAATCTGGAGTTGCGGGAACTTGACCTATCGAACATACCTAACCTCTCTGACAACGGAGTTTTATCATTGGCGAAATGGCGTGTTCCTCTTTTTGAGCTCAGAATGCGACAGTGTCCGCTCATAGGCGACACTTCGGTCATGGCATTGGCCTCGATGCAGGTTGACGCCGATCGATGGCACGGAAGCCCTTTACGGTTGTTGGATCTCTACAACTGTGGCGGCATTACACAACTCTCGTTCAAGTGGTTGAAGAAACCATACTTCCCGAGGCTGAGATGGTTGGGAGTAACGGGGAGCGTGAATAGAGACATGGTCGATGCTCTGGCTAGGAACAGGCCATTGTTGCGCGTGGCTTGCCGGGGCGAGGAGCTCGGGACTGACCAATGGGACACAACTGCAGATGGCATGTACATGCACGACTACGATGACATGGATGAACTCGAGGACTGGTTGATGGATGGAGACGATGGGAGCGCTGATGATGAAGATATGGCGGAGGCTGAGAACAATGCAGAGTTGGAGTGATTTGCTGAGGTAAGGTTTATTTTTGCATTTGTAATTATATCAGTGTTCTAGAAGAGTTGGAGTGATTTGCTGAGGTAAGGTTTATTTTTGCATTTGTAATTATATCAGTGTTCTAGAAAACGCTAGGCGCTAGTCGGGCGGAGAGGGTCTAATCGCAAAATAAATCATATTGAAGGGTTAATCGGGGATTAAGCGGACAACTCGGGAATTTTTAGAACACTGATTTATATGTACCTGCTGGTTGTTGCTTGCTGTTGTTGTGTTTCTGTGGATACACAATTGTTGTTGTTGCTGCTTAGCCTGGAGTGACCATTGTTGTTGTTGTAATTCTTCTGTAAATTATTTCACAACTGTTTCATGTTTATGTATATGGTAAAGCAAACTCATTGTTTCTGGAAATGATAATATGCATATTGTGCATGTTCTGGTCATGAATGCATAGATAAATATCCATAGTGAAATCATCATTAGCTATATATTTTTATGGGACAAGATTGAAATTGATGATCTTTGTTTATTATTGTGTACTTGTGTTATATACATGTTTCCTCGAGAGTTCAGTAAGACTGAACCGCTGAAAATGATAACTGAAAAATAAATTTCTTTTAAAATATATTAAAATTTAAAAACGTTGTTAAAAGTAGTTTAGGGTTTTATTATTTATCTGATAAAATATATATTTTTAAAAAAAATGTTCAAAAGATATTTTTTTTAGTTTTTGAATTTGTTTAATACATGGGTATTATTTAAGTCTGTGATGGACGATATAACTAAATGAAACCTTGTAGTGGTGACGAGGACAACGAAGTTGCATGCAATTTTCTTTTTTTATACTTAAAATTTGATATTATGTTTTTGCTTAGTATAGTCAAAATAGCATTGTTTTTCTTTAAACAGGAGTTATCCATATTTTCAATGTTTAAACTTACTCTTATGTTATTTTTATTTGAAGTATCATAATTTATCAATAAAATGTGCATTGTTATCTATTCGTGAGGCGGTGTCTTCGGGCTCTCAAATTTATGTTGGATTTCATTGCCTTGTGGTGGTTAGCGGAACAAATTTGAAGACCAGTCTCTCTTCTCCGTTGGGTTGTATCATGTCGGATTGTAGAATTTTATTAACGAGTTTATGTTTCGTTAAATTAGTGTTTACCATAAGGTCAACTCATTTCTTAGCGAGTATAGCTCTATCTGAAACTGATAACTTTATATATATTTGGTGCAAGTCATGCTTGCTACTAAGAGATCATATCAAGAACAAGTCAAGTTTGTTTTGAACCTCTTTAGTTTATGCAATACATCTATCTAGTCAAGAACATGAATAAACTTTATGTACTAATGATGTACTATAATAATAATTTTGATAAAATCAATATCAACAACATGTACTCACCTGTTGACAAGTCAACTACATTTTTGCAACTTGGCCTGATATGATTTTATTAAAACGATTTAAAATGAGAACGATATCATCGTTACACTTAAACATTGTCATGCATATTACAAGTTTAACCGTTTGATTAGTTGAGCAATCAAAATTCAATATATTTACTCTAGTTATAATTAAAATCATAGCGCTTCTTCTTTGAAATCCTATCTATCCAACAAACCCCAGCCCAATCCCAAATCCAAGCCCAAACCCAAACACAAAATCAGGAAAAATAACCCTTTTGTGCATTTAAATATACAATTTTGACACTTTCATATTCTACATTTTTTTTATTCTTTTTCTCAGTACTCTAAATTTTATTTTGGCACAACTAACATTTATTTATCAAAAATAGCCTTGAATTTTGGTTCAATTCATGAGTATTTTGGTTCAACTCATCGGTATTTTATGAAAATGACCCGAAAGTACCCTGAATTTTAGTTCAATTTATGGGTATTTTGAAATTATTGTCCCAAAACAAAATTTAGGGTACTAAAAATGTAATGAATGAAAGTGTCAAAAATATATATTTAAATACACAAAAGTGTCATTTTCTTTACTTTTATATTGCCTTGTGAGCATGTTTGTGGTCATAGAATTAGACTTGGAAGGCAAGAAACAATGGCCAGTTGTTCATTCACATGTTATTGTACTTGCCTCTCCTACAAACATGATCCATATTCATGTTTGAACCTAGACATTCAACAAATGTGGGACCTTAAATAATTACAACTATCTATATCTTACTATCTAAAGTAACCTATTTAATTTTATTTTTAAACAAAACAATGTCTATCATTTATATTAATATGGTAGTCTTTATGGTCCACGTTCACTTGTCTAGGTTCAATGAATATATCATCCCTTTAACTAATCATTGAAACATTTCATAATTCATACTAAAATTGGAAAAATATCAAATTAAGGAGGTGTAAATAATTCAAATTTTGATAGAAATTATAATTCTGGAGATATATTTAGAGATATAAAATAATATAAATACATTGCGTGAGATATCATATAACACAATTTATTTAAGACTCTTCAATAAAAAAATATCGAGCAAAATAAATATATATATAATATAAATATAAGGAAAGTAACATGTGTGAAATATGTCATTGACAAAACTCATATCACATTATTTAAATGAGTATTTTGTCATTTTCAATTTATATTTTCATGTAATAATGTTGAAAATCAATATCAAAGAAACATATATTGTACTTGTACAAGCAACATGTGTGTATTAATTTACGAATTAATGAATTAAAACAAAAAAAAAGAGAGACAAAATCATAAAAAGAAATTGGTAATGTTTTAGCAATCACGGAATGTGAAGATAAGATTAGTTCGCGTGCATAATCAAATTTGGTTTATTAATTTAAAGACAAACACGACAAACATACATTAATTCACAATTAATGTTATCCTAAAAACCTAGTCACCCACCACATAGGTTGGCTAATATATATGTGATATGTGATCATAAAATATTCAGCACTCAATATGTATAGAAATTCAACATTTTTCAATTCAATAGATTAGAGAGAAATTATTTTTTTTTGGGAGAATCTAGGTAGGGTTGTGAATTCAAGATCTTTGGTTGGAGTTATATTGGTCATTACGTACCTTATCAATTAATTGATATATACAAAACTAATATTTATTTGAATAAAATAAATTTAAAAATATTGTCGAGTCAGTTTTGAAAAACGAAATTTCTTATATCTAATCAAGACTGAAAAGAGAAAGGGCTGATTAATATTTTTCTAATTACATCGTTGTCATTTTATATATTTTTGAAACTCGATTTTATTAAAACTCACTGAATGATATCGCGTCGAACTGCGGCTAGGAGATTAGAAGGAAATTACCTACAAAAGTTTCATACCGAGATACACAAAACAAACTTGACTAGCACTTCCGATGCTATGTTACAAGTTCTCGGAATAAAAGCCATAGAAACAAAAAGAAATCGGTTTAAAATTGCATTGTAATCTTGAATTAAAATTTAAAACACCTATGATTATATTATGTGTTTTTTTTAACTTTTAATGAATGTTGTTTAGACAAATAATGGCAATGAAACCCAAAATATTTGTATGGCCATTATTAATTAACCTTTGTTTTTCTGAAAGAATAATAATGCAAGTAACCTTTGTATGGCCATTATTAATAACCTTTGTTCTTTATTTTGTCTTGTTGAATTCACATGTTTAATTGTGATGTATTATTGTTGTTCAGACAAGATCAGGTCATCAGGTTGTCAATGTGGTCTGGTCTTAGCCACAATATAAGATGTTTTGTGCAAGCTGACAATCTGAACTTGTTCACCACCACATGAAATATTATCCATTACATCAAGCACACTATATATTATGTCCTCAGGTACTGCCTGTCCAGTGATCTAAACCTTATTGTCCCACACCACACATATTATATGTATCCCACACATATTAATGTTTATACAATGTTATCCAGATGAGACTTTTTGTATTTTTTTTGGAAGGGAAAATCAGATATATAGATCACACTGCGATTCACGGTCGATTACATCAAGAAGAGTTGGCGAGACGGAACTCTCACGTGCCTCCCAATCTAGATTACACAAAGTAAATTTGGCTAAATTATGAGCTGCAGCATAACAAAAACGCCTGACAAAAAAAACCGAAAAATGGAAGCAGAACTAGCAAGAAGAGAATTACAGTCTTGAACTAGATCTCTCAAACGATTAAGATGGGTTGATTGGTTGGAGCTCATAGAAATCACCACTTGACAGTCCGATTCGATGGAAGCCACGAGCCAATTCTTCCTCTCCCTCCACCATAGAGCTTTCCATATAGCTATGGTCTCCACCTCAGCAGGCTGAAAAAAACCCATTAATTTCCTGGATAAAGCTCCGACCAAGGACATGCCGAGCATTTATGTATTTATTTAATTGTTTGTTGTGCAGTTATTTTTATTTTTTACTTGTGTTTGTGAACATGCATGTCAACGAAACATGAGTTACTGTCCATAGAAACAATATGTTATGTGCCACTAATGTCCATAAAAACCCTAACTTGATCTTCATGCTTTATTTTGTTACTCGTCAATGGACATTCCTATATTAATCAAAATTCTAAAATGAAATATATTTGTCATCATGGTTCTAAAAATCGTCAATTAGTCTAACTAGTCTTTTAGTCTCAAATTACTCTTTTACTAATTTTGTGTTAGTTTGATTAACTCTCAATTAATATTTAAAGTACATCTGCCTGATTAATTTCTAGCATTCCTGTAACATTGAGTTCTATTGAATGAAAGAGTATGTTTTTAAGTGTTTCTCTTGCCTAGCTAGTGACCTCTCACCATGGATTTGTAGAAAGATGGTAATAAATTAACAATAGAAAATTTTGATTCTCTCTTAATGACTGAAATTATATATTCAAATCAAGATAACATATCCTTAAAATGGAAAGCATATTCCAAATGCATTGAATTATTTAAATTTGTTGCCTAATCTGTATTGTTGGGGACCGTCCAACCCTATACATTTAATCAATAGTTAGTAGTTGACTAAAATTATCACTAAATAAAGGGTTTTATAGATAACACCCAAATATCAAGACATGCACTTTCAATATATTTTAATTTAATTATGCAGTTTGATGTCGAGTTAGTTTTTATTTAATTAATAAAATTCGTTTTTTCTTTAAAAAATATCACCCAAAAAAATTTAATAGAAGGAGCTCTCTCTTATCTCTTGTAATCAAAAAATTATAAAAATAAAACATTGCTTAAAGATAATTTTAAAAATCCTCAATTAGGCAGTCATTAAATTTAAACACATCCTAATCTCGCCGACCGCTCGCCGCTTCGCTGTCACTCTAACTTTATCTGCCCCTTCATTACCTCCAAGAGCCAACCTGTCTCCTCCACGTCACAACTTCCACGTCACTCTATCTCAACCCAATCCCAATCTCACAGTCGCTCGGTTTATTCCTCTGCAGATGCGGACCCGCTTGCCACGTGTCACCTGCGCACAGCCGATTCTCCTCGTAACCAAACACGTGACCATTAATTTATTACCCGCTAATTACTAAATTAATCACAAGATAATGATATTTAATTGTTTTGATTTTATTTATTTTTGTATCCCGATGAATCGGGACTTTCTCTCATTGGCTCCCAACTTGCCAATGGGTATTTTTTTATTTATTAAAAATAAAATAAAACTGAACTCGCATTAAACATGCTTTAGCGGACTACGAGGATTAATTAAGAAAGACTAATCGTGTTTAATACTATTGTATGATCGACGGACCAGATTGGATCAGGCGGCGATCCATATGATGAACGTCCATGATATGCGATAGACCCTATGTTGACCATTGACTAGTAATTAATTTAACGGTGATTAGTAAGGGTGTCTATTTTGGATGGAGAATCGGTTTCGAACCAACGACCAATTCCATTTCGTATTTTATAAATAATAGTTTGATTTTAGTTATATATTTTAATTAATGAGCCGATCAATTGTAATAATTTGAATATAACTTCTATGAATTAAAACCGAAAGTTAATTTCGAAGAACTTAATCAAATATATTTATAACTGTAAAATATAATATTTTAATTTCGATGATAGGTTTTACTATTAGCCTATGGCTTAGTACCACCTAAAAATTTGAATATTTTTTTGTGATGTTCAAAACAAAGCAAAATTCAAACTCCAAGTTGAACATTAATTAATTGAATTGGAATAAATTAAATAATTAGACAATAAAATAAGGTCTAAGTGGGTAATTGAACTCGTAAATCAGTAAAAGTGACGAAGACCTGTCATATTAGAAGTCAACCCAAGTTCTATGTCAGTTATAATTGGTTCAAATTTCTCAATATATTCTGAATTTAGTTCTACAATATTGAAAATTAACTGATTTCGTTTCATAAGATTTTTATTGAAAGAGTTCAAATAAAAGACCACGGAGCATTCATAATGATTAGATACGAGTGAGAAATTGTATCCACAGCCAAACAGCAGAGAACGAATCACATTTTCTTAAAATCACATCAAACATTTTCCACCTATAAACTCATCCCTACCCTCTCAACGGGGTTTGAACCTACTACATATCCACAAACAGTATCGACCTCAACCGTGGGGGAAGGAGTTTCCAAAACAACCGAAGCGACCAAAAAAACAATAGAAACGAATTGATTTAGTTCAAAAGCGAATCGAACTAGCTCCATTGATTCAGTTTATAAAATGAGAATCGGAACCAGATCGAAAATCGATCGATATGGATACGTAACATTTTTAAGTAATCTATCTTTATTAATCGGTCTTGAAAGTATTGGGTCAGTAAAAAAGTCAAAATATGACCGAAAATGAGAAGTTAATGAAAATCGATTTAAAAAAATCCAACCAAAAATCGACAAGTCAAATAATAAATCAAAACGGTATAAAGTGTGAACATTTCACGAAATTCAATCCGAAGCAAATCGTAATGTATTGAACCGTTTTAAAAATCAACCATTCAAATTCAAAATACAGCGAATTTTATCAGTTTTTAGTTTTATTTACCTAAAATCAAATTGATCATTCACCGCCCATTCTGTTCAAAACTGAATCGTGAACCGCATGCTATGAGGTGCACCATTGCGACCGGTTCTTTTTTGTTATTATTTCATAACCATTTTTGAGCTACTAGTAATAAATACACCACGAGTCATGGTCTTGTCTTTACTTGTCAGTCACTAATTCTCCACCTTAGAAGCCATCGTCAAGCTTTAGCCCCACTTAATAAGTCTCTTTCTCTCGCTCCCTTTTACGCTGTATTTCACGTTGCTCCTGTGTTTAATAATCATGCAATAATCGCTTATATATATATATATAATCAACACGCTCTTTCGTAAAAACGAAACCGGTAGTTCTGTCACAGTGAAAAGACGCAATTACCCTTGACAGCGATGATACGTGGCTCCGAACATTGAGGAGGAGAGGCTGAGTAGGAGATGAGTCGACGTCCGGTTCCAGAAAACAGGGGCATTTTCGGGATAAGAATTCGGGTCGCTACACCCACACCCTTGGATATAGGAACCACCGTCTCTTTATCAGGGGTGATATCGTCTTTTCGTCGCCAAACTTATCCACAGACCAAAGTCTGTGGGCCACCCGTGGTATTGTGCCTTGTTGCTCATTGGCCAGCCTGGGCGGGGCTGTGGTGGGGTTGGGTGCACCGTAGAGCCTCACGGTTTTTTAGATCCGCAGTAAAAATGAGATCCTACCGTGATTAAACGCGAAGCCGCATTGGTGGTCATGGACAGTGGTGCAGGGTAGAGAAACTCAGCTGATCCGCTGCGTCGCACCACGGCGTTACCGCTATTTTTCTAGAGAGAGAAAGAGTTCAATTTCAGTATTTTACTCAATAAATATATATATAGTTTTATTATAATATGTATTTTTTTCCTTTTCTCTCAAATCTGCGTTTCCGTATAAACTCCAGAAGCTCTCTCTCCTGTTTCTCTCGTTCTATCGGAAATCTCTGGAGTTCACGTCAAGATCGTTTCTCGCCATTTCCGCTGTGAATTTTGAGAGCTTTCTGGTTCTGTTTTGCGACACCGATGGTGATGGAAGGCAATGAGAGCTGCGGGAGTAGAGTTCACGACGCTCCGTCGTCGACGCCGGCTCAGAATCGCCACCATCGCCAGAAGCTGGAGGTCTACAATGAGGTTTTGAGTCGCCTGAAGCAATCGAACAACGAGGAGGCGGTTTTGCCTGGTTTCGAGGACGAGCTCTGGTCTCACTTCAATCGCCTTCCCGCTCGGTACGGACGCTATCTTTAACCTATCAATCTCTCTGTATTCGATAATCACAATTATGCGTGTATGTGCTAGAATGTATTGAGTGTTGTTGCTGTGTCGATTGTGGCGGTTTTGGTTGATTCAGAATTCTGAAACTGAAAATGTCAACAAATGTGGCACGATAGTGAGAGAGCAGGTAAAGATGTGGTTTCGTTTTGCTTTTGCGTGATTGTGTTTTCTCTGTTTGATATCTTGCTTGATTGATGTTCTTTTGGCTGATTAATTTTGTTGATCTCGTCCGTAGCTATTGGATTGTGCTTAGGATTGAAGAGTAGTGATTAGGCAGCTGATTTAGCATTTTTAGTTCTTTTGAAGTATTAGAGGTTTGATTGAGTTGTTTAGGTGTGCTGTATGATCTAGAGGAGGTGAGTTCTTATGAGATTCAGCAGCTTGATTCTGAAATTTCTTTTAAAATATTGGTGGATCATGTTTTTATGATTTGTGAGTTTGATGGCTGATTGTTCATTGTAGGTATGCATTGGATGTGAATGTGGAGAGAGCAGAAGATGTGCTTGCACACAAGAAATTGCTGCAGCTGGCTCATGATCCTGCTAACCGACCAGTAATTCAAGTCCACCTTGTGCAGGTGAGTTGATATGATATATGACTTGTAACTGTTGGTAGTGGATGATCAAAGTTTCTCATTTCATTCTCATTGTGTTCCTGTAGGGTTTGTGTTTTACTTTCTTTTAATTTGCTTATCCTGAATAGTTGTTGCTAAATTGTTTAGCTTGTGCTAGACTGCTAGTTTATAGATACCAAAATTGTTATTGTTACATGTGATAACATATTTGATCACTTCCTAGGTATTGAAATTGGAGTTTTGATTCAACATGTTAACATCTTGCTTCTATTCGTTTATGCAATAACCTTTGCACACTATTTTGATTTGGAAAAAGTGCATTTATTTGTTCACTCCAACAGCAGTTCCATGCCGTGTTGATTTGTAAAATGCGATGACCTGAAAATTATATGATGAACATAACAACCAACCATCTACATCAGCACTCTCTTGATGAGATGATCTCATTTGGACCGAGTGTCAAACTGGGATTCTTTTATTACAAGCCACAGCTTTGTTGTAGACTACTTTGTTTGTCATTCTTATATTGTAATGCATTCACGAGTACCTTACATGTAACCTGTTCCCAAGTGCAGGGCCATCCAATTTCTGATGGAAATATAAGTGACTCTGCCGATTCAAAAAGAGAAGCTTCCTCAGATGTGCCAAATTATCTGAGCAGACAGAGGTATAGTTCACATTATTCATTTCATAAGATAATTTTCAGTCAATACCTCTTGATTTTATTATAATCCGCTGTATTGCTCGAGGCATCTTATGGTGCACAATTTATTGGTTGGCAGCTTACTTCCACCACCAACATTTGGATCATCACCTAATCTTGAAGCCCTTGCACTTAATGCTAATAGATTTAACGATGAAGACGAAGATGATTCTGTACATGACAATGCACAGTATTGCAAGTAAGTTGTTTGTTATGTCTTGACTGAACCACTTGAAAATCACATTTGAATATAGTTATCTTGTAGTTTATTATATTGATATGCTTAGCATTTACTTGGCCTCAAGGTTTTAGAGAATAGTTATTGTGCTTCTATCTCTATATTTGTTCTTTCTTTTGTGAGGACTACTGTGCTTGTTTGTGATGTGTGACTAATTTTACATCTCCGTGGTTGACAATGTTGTAGGCCAATGCATGAAATCACGTTCTCAACAGTTGACAAACCAAAACTTCTTAGTCAGGTATTTAATAGTGCCTCTTAAAGCAGATGAAGTGTACTTGCAATATAGTGAAACTTTGTATGTGTGTGTGTTTACCTTACAGTTTTTTATAGATATTTAAAGAAATATAGTGGTCGTTTCATTGTGGTCCGTCTTTGTGCTTCTCTTTGTGATGAAGACACATTGGCCTCCACTGATGAAGCTTAGCATGAAATATAGTTAAATAATTCCATTGCATTATGGAGATTTGTTTGATTATTTTGACCTTCTGATTGCACACGACCACTGTTCTTTTGCTAAATTGCAGTTGACTGCCTTGCTTTCCGAGCTTGAGCTGAACATTCAAGAAGCGCATGCCTTTTCCACCGTAGATGGCTACTCCTTGGATGTGTTTGTTGTTGAAGGTTGGCCATATGAGGTACATTTCTGTTATTCAACTGTGTTCTTAGCATGCAAATTTCTTGTAGGAAGATAGTAATATATATTAAGGATTTATAGATGTGATTGTTTTGATTTTTGAAGATACAATTAGCAAACTACGATCACTTCAGACATGGATGTTACACTGACTTGGTCACATGGTACTGAAACAGGACACGAAGCAGCTTAAATCTGCACTGGAAAGGGAAGCTGTAAAGCTAGAGGTAATTCCATTGGATGTGCTATGTTTCTCTCTAGCGTAGTTTGATATTCCTTTTTATCATCAGTAGAAAGGGTTCAATACTTTTTCCATGTATTACATACTATTCTTCCTCAACTTATTTTGCGCCATTAACTGTGGAATTCTTACGCAGAGGCAGGCCTCGCCAAACTGTCATTCACCGCCACCATTTGGTGAAATTGGTCAAGCAGGGGTTAGGTGTGATCTTGATCGCGTGACAATACCAAATGACGGGACAGATGTGTGGGAAATTGATTCAAATCATTTGAAGTTTGAGAACAAAGTTGCATCTGGATCATATGGTGACTTGTAAGTATAGCCATGCTTTTAATTCATGTTCTTATTGCTTGGGCTGTAGCATATGATATGACTGGTCGATTCCTTTTTGTTTGCTCAGATACAAAGGTACATATTGTAGTCAGGAGGTAGCTATTAAAGTCCTCAAGTCTGAGCGCCTAAATTCGGAGTTGCAGAAAGAGTTTGCCCAAGAGGTGTATATCATGAGGTTTGTCGAGATCTCTCACTTAAAGTGTGGTTACTTACGCTACATCAGTGATAGCTAGGTTTTATACTTTGGTTATGCTTTTGTCAGACTGCCTTATAGTCCAATACAGTTTGAGTAAAAACATAAAAGGCAGAAAAGAGAAACTCGGCTGCAAAATATTTTTGTTTTAATTTAATATCGTGCCAGATCACCAAATAAGTGAAACATAAATGTACTTAGCTATGTTAATTGGCAATCACAGATCTGATATTGTGATCAATGAGAGGTTTCTAATACTAATTGGTTCTTTTGTTGTCTCGAATATATTGTATGACTAGTTTCACTGCCATATTGGAAATATCGTGTTTTTGTAGTTTGCTCACCACTAATGTTGGATCATTAATTAGTTTGAAACAATCATGTATCCTTTTCATTAATTTATTTAAGGCTTAATCAGTACTCTTCATGTTCTTACAAATTCTTTTGTTACCTGTAGGAAAGTACGGCATAAGAATGTTGTGCAGTTTATAGGCGCATGTACCAAGCCACCAAATTTGTGCATTGTAACTGGTAAATTTATTATTTAATTCCCCTCTAGCAGGATGGAATATTTGGGGTTAACTTTTTGTATTTTCAAGTTTAATATAGAATTATACTGAAAAATACGTTCTTTCGCTTTTCTATATTTTAGAATTTATGTCTGGAGGAAGTGTCTATGACTATTTACACAAACAAAAGGGTGTTTTCAAGCTTCCCGCATTACTCAAAGTAGGAATTGATGTTTCCAAGGGGATGAATTACTTGCATCAAAATAATATCATCCACAGAGATCTGAAAGCTGCCAATCTTCTAATGGATGAAAATGAAGTAAGATGATACAGTAATTCTCTTATAATTATGCTGATCTTGTTCGTTACTTTTGTTTCAGTTTTATGCTACTATGCTCTATTAGCATGTTCTCTGTGGTGATTGTTCCTGTTGTACATGATATTCTTTGTTCAGTGAAGCCCTTATCTCTTACCAAAATAAATATAAAAGAAAGAAAACTGAACTCTATGCTTTCTCTAAAATTTGAAATGTCAAGAAGTTTTGTAGTGTTCGGGCGACATTGTTTCAGATGTCATGTCATTTTTGTGAATGCATTAATTCTATGGATATTACTCATATGCTAGTCTTCCTTCTCGTGTTTTCCATACACATCTGCATAAGATATTATAATAACAATACCAATATTGAGGTCATAATTTTCTTACATTACAGGTTGTTAAAGTTGCCGATTTTGGTGTTGCCAGAGTGAAGGCCCAAACTGGAGTCATGACGGCAGAAACTGGAACTTATAGATGGATGGCTCCCGAGGTGCGTGCCTTTTTAAATTGACCTCAAAGATTAAGTATAAATTATTTTGCTCATAACTGATGCTTGTTTTTATAGATTAAAAATTCTTTCATTTTTGTTGGTAATGATTATATACAATTAATTGGTTTTTCTTACACCATTATTTTTTTGCATTCAAGGTCATTGAACACAAGCCATATGATCACAAGGCGGATGTTTTTAGTTTTGGAGTCGTGTTATGGGAGTTGCTAACCGGGAAGGTACAATTCTTATCATAGAATCTTCAATCCGGTATAGTTTTTAAATTTTATAATTTTCTTAACTTGTACAAGCATTTTTTGACGTCCAGCTTCCGTACGAATACTTGACTCCACTACAAGCTGCCGTTGGAGTAGTTCAGAAGGTAAAATACCCGTAACTCGTGATTATGTTTCTCTGAACATACATTTGCTTGTCACACTGGTTTTTAATGAATGACGACTTCTAAGAATATATATATCTCACACCTCCTTCGTTTAACATGGTTGTATTCTAGGGTTTAAGGCCCACGATCCCCAAGAACACTCACCCAAAGCTTGTTGACCTACTCGAGAGATCATGGCAGCAAGATCCATCACTCAGACCTGACTTTTGCGAGATCATAGAGATCCTGCAGCAAGTAGCAAAGGAAGTAAGTACCGGTTTCGTTTCATGCACTCACATTTACCCGATTATCTTGCCTAAGAAACAAAAAACACAAAAAATTCTTCATTGAATATCAATGTTGTAGAAATCACCATGCTCTAGTCGGCCGAACAGAGCCTAGGGGGCATAATCGGGGACTAGTTGGATTTCTGTTTTTCTATTTTCTAATTATTATTAAATAATATAATATACATATACAATAAAAATATTAATTATGTTATGTAAGAACAATAAAAATAAATATTTTAATATTTGTTACAATTTATATTCTCAAATATATAAATATATCAATAAAAGTATAAAGTATTTATTTTTAAAATTTGTCTAAACCCGCCTAGATCCGACTTAATCCTCCTAGCTGCCTTAAACCAACCGATTATATAAAATCGCGTTGGTGTTGTAAAAATCCTCGCCTGGGCGGCCGACTTGCCTGATTTTTACAACACTATCGAATAAATTTAATGTCTTCCTGTGATTCTCGATCAATGCCCAACATTAACATTTGTATTATATAAAGGTCGTGGAACACGAAGATCATGATCGGCGGAAGGAGAAATCCGGGGGGTTCATGTCCGTCCTCAGGCGAGGGCTTCAGTAAACGTGTAGAAGCGATATGATGTTTACAAAGCTGAACGTATAGATCTTCATTGACAGTCACTTAACTCCCTAGTTTCCATCATCATGAGCAGCAGCATTGTACAGCATCTTCCAGAGCCTCTCTCGGGTTTTTTTCTCTTCTCTATTTTGTTTCACCATTATAATTTCCTTTACCAATATCTTTCTGACCGGCACCGTTCATGCATGCATGGCATTGATCTGTAAGAACTAAGAAAACAGTTGAGTCCGTGAGCTTTGTAACTTATCTAAACTTGTAAGGAACAGTCAGAGTCGAGTCCATTGATTTGTTTTATCAGTTTCGTACGGGAGCGAGTGTTTTTCTCTTTAATAAATTACGGGATTTTATTGATACCTGTAACTGTCCAGAATATACTATTTTGTGCATACATGGTACGGTACGGTACACCTGTGTCATTATTAAATAACACAATGGCATTTTAAATTAGTTGGTGCTTCAACAAATTGTTAAATATTTGTGTGGAGGCTAAGGTTGCCTTTGATAGTTTTGTGCACCGACTTTGGAAAGTTGTTGATTTCATTCCCCGCTTTGTCTAATGTTTTTTTTTAAAGAAAAACCGAAATTTATTTAATTAATAGCAACTAACCCGGTATTAAAAAAAAACCTTAATACAATATAAGGGCCTAAAGCCCATGTACAATATTTACAAGGCCCATATAGATATATAATATTAACACTCTCTTCGAACTCAAATAGTGGCATAGAACCCAAATTGAATTTGCGAACTAGAGTACTGAAACGCCCATGAATTAAAGGTTTAGTGAAAATATAAGCAACTTGATCACTAGAAGAGACATAGCGGAGAGTGATTGTGCCTTCTTGGAGACAGTGTCGTACAAAGGTGGTAATCATTCTCGATGTGTTTGATGCATTAATGGAAAACGTCACTGTGAGCGATCTGAATAACACTTCGGTACAGTAACCAACATAATCACAGTAGCTCAGACGTGGTCTCAGCAAGAGCTCGATATTCGACCTTCGTATTAGAGCGGGTAACAATCGTTTGTTTCGTTTTGTAGGGGGAATATTAAATATGATATTTTAAAGGTTGATGCACTTTGTGAGTCACTCGTTTAATATTTATTTATTCGTATACATTGTATCCAATATTTTTTAATTTATTAAATATTTACAGTGAATTTAGAAGAACTGAATCGAGCCGACTCGTTTAAGATTAAATTAATTATTAAATACAAAATTTTATTCCGATGAATATTTGCGGTGAAAGTTAGGTTTAATTATTTCTTCTTGAGCCGATGACTTCTATTTCGCGAAATTCTATTCGAGAACATAAAGGATATTTAATAAGCATTAAGCAGTAACAGCTCGTCAGCTTCTAACATAACTCATTCGAGAACATAAAGCATATTTAATAAGCGGTTAAAATAATATTAATTTCACCGACCCAATACAGTGACTCAGTGAGTTACTCTGTTCCAAGTCCTAACGTATATATATATATATATATAATATTTGAACTGAAAAATTGGAGCCAACGCTCTTCGGCGCCACATCCTCTCCTCTTCCGCCAGAAAAATATTTCGAACCATTTTCAAATAATTTCCGAAGCACACGCGTCCACCTGATTTCCCGGAAAATCAATTCCCGGAGATTCTTTCCCATTGTTTTCTCGGATCCCAAACACCCCAATTTCGTTTCTTCTACTAATTTCCTGAAAAAAATCAGCAAAATTTTTCTGGAATCTGTGTATAATTGATTTGATATTGATATTTTAATTTAATTTATTCATCTCTATAAAATTATGCTGAAGAAATCTGTAAAACCCCAAAGCTCTTCGCAGAACTGGAAAAAAATCTCCGCCGTTCTCAGCGCCGTCAGTGGACTCACTGCGAATCCGACCGCCGACGAAGAGAAGTTCACTCTCCTGAGCCACCGCGCCGAAGAAGAGCCTCAGATCTCGATGAGCTCCGGCGACGGAGCGCGTGTTCCTCACGCGCCGCCGCGAATTGGCGGCGGCGGAGGGAGCGGGAGCTTCGATTTCAGGAACCGGGAGGAGGAGGATCCGCCGTCGAAGCTGATCGGAGAGTTCCTTCACAAGCAGCGAGCCTCCGGCGACTTCTCGCTTGACGTGGATCTGGATCCGGAGGCGAGATCGAGCGTTTCGCCGGAGAATCGAACCCGAAACCCTAGCGAAGAGGCTCCGAGACGGTCATCGACCTCGTTCCAGAGGAGATCGAGCTTGACGAGGACGAAGACGACGAGATCGAGGCTCATCGACCCGCCGGAGCATCCAGATCCGATCAGATCTGGTCACATCGCGAGATCTGGTCAGCTCAGATCTGGATTTCTCGGAAGAGTCGTCGACGACGACGAAGACGATCTCTCTCTAGGAGAGGACATACCAGAGGACTACAAAAAGGAAACCCTCAGTTTCTGGGTTTTGATCGAATTTCTCAGCCTAATCCTCTTCATCGCAACTCTGATCTGCACAATCACAATCAAAAAGCTCAGAAAAATCCAGAAACTCGACCTCCCTCTCTGGAAATGGGAATTTCTGGTCCTCGCTCTGATCTGCGGCCGATTGGTCTCGAATTGGATCATCAGAATCTTGGTGTTCTTCGTAGAGAGAAACTTTCTCCTCCGAAAACGAGTCCTCTACTTCGTATATGGAATCAAAAAGGCCGTACAGAACTGTCTCTGGCTCGGCCTGGTCTTGATCGCTTGGCACTTCTTGTTCGACAAGGACGTCGAGAGACGGACGAATCAGGAGGTTCTTGGCTATGTCTCGAAGCTGTTGCTCTGTTTCTTGGTTGGGGTCATGCTGTGGCTGGTCAAGACGCTTGTGATCAAGGTTCTTGCCTCGTCGTTCCATGTTAGTACATACTTCGATCGGATTCAGGACTCTCTGTTTAATCAGTATGTGATCGAGGTGCTCTCGGGGCCGCCGCTGGTGGAGATCAAGAAGATCGAGGCGGAGGAGGAGAGGTTTGCCGGCGTAGGCGCCGCCATGGCCCTTGATCTCAAGGCGAGCGCGCCTAAAATTTGTAGGTAAGTTCGGTTTTGAGAAAATAAAAACTAATAAATGGAGTTCAGTTCGGTTCAATTTTGAATATATTAGTTTTCAGTTTGATTCAATTTGTCATGACCTGCTTTTCATGAAATTATGTTTTCTTTAGAATTTATAAAGGGATTTCCATGAAGGTTCGATTCTAATGTATTTTTGATTACTTAAAACGAGTCACATGTTTATATTGATTATTTTTTGTTTTAGTTTGATTTTTTTATCATCAACTCTCATTTCATAAACGAAAAGTGAAACTCGTAAAGTTTTAGTTCTCATATTTTAGAATGATTTGACTTGTTCGTTTTAGTAAGATTTTAAGTGATTTTCATGAAATTCTTACATTTTTTGTTTTCGGTTCGGTTGGGCATCTCTGTTTGCAGGGCTGTCTCGAAGAGAGGAGGCGATGAGGGGATCACGATCGATCACCTGCATAAGCTGAATCCGACGAATGTGTCTGCGTGGAACATGAAGAGGTTGGTGAGGATAGTGAGGCATGGAGTTTTGTCGACCATGGACGAGAGGATTTTGGGTTCTACTGCTCAGGAAGATGAGTCTGCAACTCAGATTAGGAGCGAGAACGAGGCGAAAGCTGCCGCGAGGAAGATATTCTACAATGTGGCTAAGCCGGGATCGAAGTATGGTCTCATATACCCCAATAACTTTTTATAACTGTTGTGACATATAACCTAATAAAGGAGTTTGCTTTTATCATGAGTAAGGACACTATTTCTGACATATAACAAGTATACGAAATGTCGACATGGCTAACAAAGAGACGGTTCGAATAGAACCTACTAACATCGTCGAAAAGATAGTTCAAATATTTTTACGAGAGGATTTTATCAAAAACGCATTAGGAGATTCTTATGACAATCACTTCTCCATCCCTTTTTTTTCAGGTGCATCTTCCTTGAAGACCTAATGCGCTTCTTGCAAGACGACGAGGCTTCAAAGACCATGATCCTATTCGAAGGAGCACCAGAAACCCAGAAAATCACCAAATCCGCCTTGAGAAACTGGGTGGTATGAACTATATCACATTAATTCAGTTATATATATCTAGAGAAATTGGTAAAAACTCGCGGTACACTATTATCATACTTTTACAACACTATTGCGAAAGTGTGATAGTATACAACACATAGATTCCGAGTCCATTATACTCAACGGTCTTCGTTTTATTTCAGGTCAATGCCTTCAGAGAGCGAAGAGCGCTTGCATTGTCCCTAAACGACACAAAAACTGCTGTAAACAAGCTTCACCAAATGGTCAACGCTCTCGTCGGGATCATCATCCTCGTGATCTCGCTCCTCATACTGGGGATCGCCTCGAGCAAGTTGCTGGTCTTCATCAGCTCCCAGCTCTTGCTCGTGGCGTTCATATTCGGTAACACCTGCAAGACCGTGTTCGAGGCCATCATCTTCTTATTCGTGATGCACCCGTTTGATGTGGGCGATCGCTGTGAAATCGAGGGAGTTCAGGTATGTCTTGATCGAACTTGTAACTTGTAATTACAATTTTGGGAAAGTAACAAAAATCTTAGGGACAATGTTACATTTTTGTGCAAAAGTATTGTATACTTTGTTCATAACAAAAAAAATGTTATGTTGTACAAAAATGTGCGTGCATTACGAAATTCCCCAAACGTTGAAGATTTTTTTTAAAACCTAAATATTTTAAAGATAGTTTCAAAACCATTCATATAATGCTATATTTACAAATTTTAGTTAAAAGATATTTTTAAAAATATTTATTTTAAACAAAACATTCTTAATGTTGAGGATAAATTCATTATTTATGCACATTTTGCACAAATAAAAATAAAGTTTAGAGCACGTTTTTGAAGAGTGTGTGGTGGAATAAAACATGTTTTTGCCTTTTTCTTTATAATTTTTATGTGTTGCAGTAAAATTTTTGTTTCTTTTGAATTGTTATAGATGGTGGTGGAGGAGATGAACATATTGAGTACGGTGTTCTTGAGATTTGACAATCAGAAGATTGTGTATCCGAATAGCGTTTTGGCGACGAAGGCGATTAGTAACTATTATCGGAGTCCTGATATGGGAGATGCTGTTGAGTTCTGTGTTCATGTTTCTACTCCTGCCGAGAAGATTGCTGCAATGAAACAGAGGATCACAAGGTATGTGATTGTAATTTTATGTTTCCTTTTAATAACTAGCTAGAGCTGCTCAAGTTTTGACCATTAACCGGCTTAACCGGAAATTACGGGGGACCGTTAACCGGCTTAAACTAGGGAATTGCAGGCCGGCATCAAAAGGGTTAGGAGCCGGTTTTACTAGGGAACAGGGATGTCCCTGGGCGGGTTCGAGGTGGATTTGGGATCCAATAATAAGGGTTGAGATTCCTCGACGGGGACATGAATTTTTCGTTTCCCGTTCTCAGCTCAAAATAGTGTTAGAATATATTCAAAATACTATTTTTTATTAAATATGTATTTAAATGATTATTGTAATACATCGGGCCGAGCCAGAGAGAGGGCCGGGGATTCCTCTCCCCTTCCCCACCCTGTCCTAGCTTCAAATGGGACAGGGTGGACATAAGAACCTCCATTAAAGACGAGTATAGTGTCATCCCTAATAAAGATGACAATAATACTTGAACTCAAGGAAAATTTGATAATTTGACTAACACGGCATGGAAATCATTGAATTCACCCAAACTCGGTCTATTTTCAATTTTTTAAAGAGATCAAATGTTCAAATTTTGAAGAAAACCCTATAACCATGACCTGACATGACAGAGGACGAGATAACTAAAATTGTCCTAAACCTACCTTTTGTCATTCCTAAGTTTTAGTACTGCCATATTGGCAGTACTAAACTCGTTTTAAACAAGAATGAACCGATTTAGAATCAGAGATGAGTTCGTTTGATAAACAAGCCGAACTCAAACCTAACCTTTCAAAATTTAATAGACTCGCGAGTCAACTATTTAATTTTAAATATAAAGCTAAAACGAACTAAGTCAAACTGAACTCTAGTTTAACTATGTACACAAGCTCCTCCCAAGTCTGAGCTCGAGCCAAACACATTTTTCTTCAAATAGCAACTTCGCTCATAAATTGTTTCCAATGTATGTGCTTGTTGATGCAGTTTCGTGGACAACAAGAAGGAGCACTGGTACTCGACGCCGATGATCATATTCAAGGACGTGGAGGAGCTGAACAAGGTGCGCATAGCCGTGTGGCTGACCCACAGAATGAACCACCAAGACATGGGAGAGAAGTGGAACAGGAGAGCCTCTTTGGTCGAAGAAATGGTCAAAATGTTCAAGGAACTCGACGTTCAGTTCAGGCTCCTACCGCTCGACGTCAACGTCTGCTCCGTCGCCGCTCCGGCCACAACCTCTGCCCGACAACCTGCGACCTGGAATGCCCCTGCCGGCTGAGGATGTGTCAAGAAAAAACCGGTAACTCTTATATATATATATACACGGTACTTTTTTTTATATATAGATTTATTAGATAGATTGTAGATGATGCTAATAAATTAAAAAGAAATAGAAAAGGGTAATGTTGAAGATCCGATGCTTATGATCTCATTACTGTTAAATTCAGTATTATAAAATTAGTAAAAAAATACTTTGAATTATCTTTTTTAAATATATAAAAAAATTTAGTTAAAAGATATTTTCATGAAAAATTTTAAAAATATTTTTTAAAAATATTTCTTAATTTAAAGACAATTTTGTAAGATGCACGTTTTTCACACAATAAAATCAAATCTCACGTCATCTTTATTAAGATCAGCCGCCCCCAATTTAATAATTCTTAATGAAAAATTTGATCCGAAAATTGCACTTGCCCCTTCTTGGACTCTAATATATTTAGTAGTTGTGTAAAAGTACTAAACAATTTCTTTAGCTTAGTAATAATGGAAAATAGCTTCTTATTTTTAAAATTATGGACATAAATAAATCAAATTTATTCTCTTTGCCAATCTCGACTTGCATACAAAAATCAAATTCAAATACGAGTCGACTTGAAAATTTATTTAACTCAAGTTCATATATATATTTAAACTCGATTTGACTCAAAATAAAATATTCGAATTCAAATCTTGTTCACAATTTTTAATTTGTGACTATAAATAAAATGGTTAAGCATCTATATTTATCTTACGAAAATTTACTTATATTCAGTTAAATTAAAAATTTTCGCCCCTCCTACGAAAAATTCCTGGTTCCCCCCAGTGATTAAGATCTTTAGAACTATATTCTTTTTTACTCAAATTGTATTGTTAATATAATAATTTTCCCCCAGTGGTCACTTAAAGCAAGTTTCGTAGTGGCTAATTAATTAATGGTACACTTTATATTTTTGGTTTCTTTTATTAATGGAAAACATAAACACAGAACATGCATGATTGCAGTTTATAGGCTGGTCGGTCGAAGTGGCACTCTTAAGAGTGGAATATTTCATGGAAACACTTATTGCCTCCACTTCTTGTATTTGCTATTTTATTTATCTTTGCAATCCAACCATGTTATGACTTACCATTAATGGTACGTTGGCCAATTTTTACACCATAAACGTGTGCTCTCCACTTCCTAGGATGTTTTATCTTGAGACCAAAGCACACTATAAAGGGAAGTGTCCTAAAGAAAACTAGACACTTGTCAGGCAGCGAGAGCGTCGAGATTTAATTAAATATAAATCGAGAATTAATTAAAAAATAAATCGAATTAAAAGATTAATCGAATGAGTTGTGAATTTTTATAACGTCATAAAGAGTCTAATAATTAAGGACCACAAAAATAGATTGTGTTGAACAACTTTGAAGAAATTATTAGTGAACGGTATTGCGTACTATATCTACTATTGAAATATGTGTTTTATATTTTGCTCGTAATCAAATAACTTACAAATTGACCAAGTTTGTTTTAACTAACAGTAGCTGAGATTATGATGAGGGGTATGTCTCATCATCTGTAGTTTCAGTTGTCCGGCTTGATGCCGAGTTAGTTATTATTTAATTAATAAAATTCGCTTTTCCGTAAAAAAAAAGAGTTAAGGATCACAAAAATCTGAACCTTTGAATTTTTATAATGTATTGTTTTATCCCCTTAATTTAAAATTTATATATCATCTCATATTTACCAAATTTGCCATTTTTATTTTTGTTTGTTTTGAATAATACATTACTTTCCGTAAGTATCATTAAACCCAGTACTCTACCTAAATGTTATGCTTAAGTCTTGAACTCTGACTATTGAAACTAAGGAGCAAGCAGAACTAACAACTGGATTAATGAATGTGTGGTGTTGTTCTTATCTTCTTTTTACTTAACAATAATATTGGAAAAACTTTCATCACATATTTACCAAACTTGCCATCTCTCTATCATTCTTCAATTTTCTTGTTGTTTTTTTAAGGGATAATGACAGTTTGTTACACTTAATTATGGTGAAATGACACTTTCATACCTTAACTATAAACTTCTTTTTTTAGTACCCTGACAATGTTTTTGTGACAACCTAGCCCTAAAATGTCTAAAATGCCCTTGGTTTAAGAAATCAAAATTAAATTGGTTCAATTTGGTTTAAAACCTAGAATTAAACCGGTTCAACCTCAATTGAACCGGTTCAAACTTAATTTCTTCCGCCTCCTCCTCCTCCTCCTCCTCCGCCCCCGCTGCTGCTCGGGTTCGACACGTCCTCGTCGGCCTCCCCTCCCCCCGCCGGCAGCGCCAGGGGCCGGTGGTGCCCCTGCGGCGTCAGGTGCAGGTACCCCGCCGGCGGCCGGTACACCAACTGGTGGTGCTGAGGGTACATGGAGGCCTCTCCTCCTCCTCCCAAGCCGTTGTTTTTTTTCCTTGCGGTGGCAGTTGCAGACGGCGCACTTGAGGGCGTCGAGCGTGCCCTCCTCCCCCGCCGCCAGGAACTCGCCGCACCCGTCCACCGAGTGCCCTCCGATCTCCACCGCGTGGTTCTTCAGGCACTCCCTGTACCGAACCCCCTTCTTCCTCCCCGCCGCCTCCGACGCGCCCTCCCCGCCGCCGTGGATCGACTCGTACCCCGGCGGCGCCGCCGGGATGTTCCCCAGTGATCCACGGCGGCGGGGAGGGCGCGTCGGAGGCGGCGGGGAGGAAGAAAGGGGTTCGGTACAGGGAGTGCCTGAAGAACCACGCGGTGGGGATTGGAGGGCACTCGGTGGACGGGTG